>JAOWMA010000259.1:0-76153 GCA_025962755.1 Colletotrichum tropicicola
AATATTTTTAAAAATAAAATTTTTATTAAAAAAATAAAAAAATAGTTAAATATATCTAAATTTATACTAGATATTTTAAAAAAATATAAAAAGTTATTAAGTAAACTATTAAATAAAAAAAAGACTTAAGGGTAAGTTTAAAGTAAAAAGGCGAGAGTAAGAGAGAGTATAGGGGCGCAGATACACAGCTTCCCGAATAAAAATATATTATTACACACTATGTTCCTTCGTAAAGGAGGTACCACCAGGGCCGCAGCCTCAAGCTGCGCCATGCACATTCTGCTAGTTGTTCGAGCTGTTGTCAGCCGTGGCGTCCACGGCAGACGTCCGTACCACATCGAATGATCGTGTCCGAAGGTTCGGGCTCTTTGACGAAGCCTCACGCTGTGTCTCCCTTGCACACAATTGTAACGTCTCCGTGGTGTATGCCCGTTTCGTTTCTTATTCAGTTCGCCGCCGCCTATTCCCGTGCTTCCGTGCGTTGCCAAGCCCCGCCAACGCATCGTATCTTCGAATGAGGCAGCCGGACCAAGCCCGCCCAGCTTCCCGTTTGTCTCACAAAATTTCGTCAAGACAAGTTCAGCCAACTTTCAGGTTGGTTATACCGTTATCCGTTCGGATACTCGCTCGTATTATCCCACAAAATTACCTAAGATCGTCGATGCCAGGGTTGGCAGGCAGTAGGACAGCGCCCGCGACTCCACCCTACACTGTGCACCAAGTCCCAAAAGACGCGATTTCTCTCCAATTGAAGTGAGCCCCCGGTGGCTGCCTCTCCTCGCGCTGCTAGTCGTTTCTCCCTCCCCCCTGCAGCGGCGGGATGACACACAACACGTTCGCGCAGGATGCGCTGCGGTTGCCCGGGGGTTGTCTTAGTCGTTGCTGCATCTCGAGTCCGAGCCCTGTCGAGGCTTAGGTCAGACGCAAATCCTTCGAGGGCTGGGGTAGGAGCGGCCTTGACGTGATGATATGGAACTTGGTGTTCTGCATGCAGCATGATCTCGACAACGTATTGCGTTACGGATTGATCCAAAGCATAGTATCCCTTCAGGTGCGCCATCTCGGGGGGTCGGAGGCCAGGCTGACTAGATGTGCACCATCTTGCGCGCAGCCGGTTTGCGCAGAGTCTGCCGTCGTCAGAGCAACCCTCATAGGCAATGCTGAGTTGTCTACGCAAAAGGTGAAAAGAAAAGGTGGGAAGGGTAAAGCAAAACCATAGGGTAATTATGACTATCTGGGGTTTGGGCATGAGACCCTGACTTTTTCCGCTGTGCCAATTCGAACAGAGCTGCGGTCTCGCCTTTTCTTTCGGACTTGTGGCTGATCCCGAAACCAAGGCTGAATCAGGATCAGTCTGCACGATCGGTAAATGTGTTCTACACTATCCAGAAGCCGCCTTTTCGCGCTCGTCCAGTCCTCGCTCCGCTGCGACCCGAAGTGAGGACGTGGGGTAGCAACCCCTTGTTCGATTCCGTCGAATGCAGCGAAGGATCAATGAACATATACTGGCGTTATTGGAGAGGTGTGTTTTGGAAGAATCTGTAGATTGACCGTGGGTGGGTGGATTATTCGAGACAGCAGTACGGCATGCTGTTCATGCTGATTTTCGCAATAAATGCCACTGAACCAACTATTTGCGTTGCACCAAACATGCAGGATATCCTGAAACAAAACAAAAAAGCAGCGCGTATTGTGTTCGTTAGATCATTTCCTTCTTGGTACCTGGTCCGCTCCTCCGTGTTGTTCTAGATTTACCCGTCTTCGATCGCCTGGTTGAAGACCACGAACCTGGTCCCGACCGAAGGTAAAGAAGCAGAGAAGATGTACTCGGATACAAGCTTCGACTCGATGCTAAAGTGCCCCCTTTTCTGCCAGCTATGCACGTTTACTCCTTTGCAACAATGGTGACTGATGGGCACAACCCAGTTAGTATCGTCACGATATCTGTTCGAGGTGTCGAGACATACCAGCCGACTTCTCGACGATCTGGGTGATCTGGGGAACCAGGCCCTGGTCGATGAACTGGCCCAGGTTGACCTGGCCAATGCCCTGGATGAGGCCGAGGTTGAGACCTCCAAGGTTGAGGTTGCCCAGGTTGACGTTATTGAAGACGCCCTGCTGCTGGATGGCGAGCAGGGTGGACAGCTGCTGGAGCTGGAGCAGAGCGTTGAGGTCAAAGTTCTGGGCGGCGAAGAGGTTCTGGAAGGCCAGGACGTTGAGGTTGTTGATCTGGCCCAGCTGGCCGAGGCCCTGGAGGTTGAGACCGTTGAGGGCGAGGAGGTAGTTGAGGTCGAGGTTCCTGAAGCCCTGGAGGTTGTTCAGGCGGCCGAGGTCGACGTTGGCGCGGGGCTCGTTACTCGTGGGCGCGGCCGTGGCGAAGGTGGCGGCGAGGGCCGAGACGATGATGGCGGAGAAACGCATCTCA
Source organism: Colletotrichum tropicicola (assembly GCA_025962755.1). Lineage (NCBI taxonomy): Eukaryota > Fungi > Ascomycota > Sordariomycetes > Glomerellales > Glomerellaceae > Colletotrichum > Colletotrichum tropicicola. Next base: position 2,426 of record JAOWMA010000259.1, read on the forward strand.
ATGGTCTTTGGGGGGGTTGGTGTAGTTGTTGGGGTGATGTTGATTAAGATTTATCAATATCAAGCGAGCACAGCTCTGGATTTTTCTCTAAGGAGTGGTTTGGGTTTGGTTTGGACGGGCTTGAAAGGAGCGAAGCGAACAACGAGCACAGCTGTCGATTGGGTTAGCGATGTTGCTGCGAGTCGGAGATGCTCGAGACTCACCTCTGAAAGAATGAATCAGAATGAAGGGGGATCGAACCGAAAGGAAGACTTCTTCGTGTGTGTGAGGATGAGGGGCAAACAGGACACCAGATGCCTGGCGTGGAGATATGTTTTATATGTGGGAGTGAAGAGGCTACGATGCCAAGCTAATAGGACTGGTTCAGTGTGAAGAAGCGCATGAGAGGTTTGGGCCGTTGCCAAGAAGGATTAAGGTGAGATTTGCGCTCGGAAGGCGAGAGAGAAAGATCCGGAGCGTGTCACAAGCCGGGTGTTACTGGGAAGGAAGAGCCTTGGATCAAACAGGTTGGCAGGGGACGTGAAGCCCAGGGGTTAGGGGACGTGTGCATGGCAGGGGCAAAGTTTCTTCGGACGAGCGAAGCGAAAGCAGCCGGGCTGTAAAGCGCACTCACAAGAGCGGGAATTTGAAGTGCCGACATGGATCGCCAGAGTAAACGCCCGACGAGGGTTTGAGTATTCTCAGCATGTGGCCCTCTTCTTCCAGTTTCTTGGAAAACTCACGGCTTCCTGTTTGCAATTACATCGGGGGACAAGAAGCAGCAGGCTAATAGAGGATACTTGGGTCCGAATCCGTCCGAGCCAGAAGACATACAATACACAGAAAAGGGCCTGTGGCGAGGAACGGGTGTGGCCGGAGCCTGAACCTTGCTTGGCAGATGATGGAAGCCCAAATAACCTTACTTGATGGAGCTTGCGGCTCCTTGGCCGAGGGCAGGGGGACTGACAAGCTGCTTGGGGATGAGCGTCACTCCGGAAGGATGCTGACGAGTCTATTTGGCCGCCAAGTCGGCAGATGGGTCTTCCAGCCGCCTCGCTGTAACGCCAACACAAGCAGATGGGACAGGATCAAGATCTGCGAGTACGCGTAGTCGGGGGGATATACGTTTCGGCGGGATCAGCAAAGAACATCGGTGCAGAGGGGCAAGAAAGGCCGAGGAAAAATAGCGAAGCGAGGGGGACACGCCATAAAGTCTCGTCCGTCGGGCACTCGAGCAGAGATTGTTTTTGAAGAGAGATTGATTCTGGCACCTTTAACACCATCTTGGGCTAGTTGACGTCGTCTTGCCATGCCAATGTGAGGTAGACGGCAACAGCCGGATTGACAATGGCTCAAAGGGAACCATTCTGAGTAATCTTTTGACCCGCGTTGCGTGCGCCATTGGTGAAGCCACCGTAGATAGGATAATTCAAAGGCCCAATCATGGGTTTGAAGGCAGTGTTACTGATGATGGAAATAAGCTGACAGACTTGGACCCAGCCAGCAAGGAGCTACCCAGTCGGCGACAGTGAGTTGGGACGACGACGACAAGGTGCCAGGAATGCCATCCGAAGACGGACCAGGGACGACATGAAAGACGGAGTCGGACGACGTAGAGCCGGAGGCAAAGCAACGCCAGGGTCTCCGACAGCTGAGGACAGGAATGAAGCTGTGGTGGCATGTTGACGTTGCCTTGACAGGTCGCCCAGCCGGCGCTTCGGCGTTGAAGAGGCACCGGACGACGGCTTGCGCTACGGGAGAATGGGAAGACGTCAGAGCGGCTCAACTAAGGTTTAGTGGCGGTTCAAAGTCGTCTGAGTGGGGTGGGTGTCAGCTTGTGGACCCTCGTGCGGCCCCTGCCCCGGCTTCCAGCCCCGTCATTGGCCCCCTGGACCCCCGCGATCCCACTTGGTGCGTGTTCTCTCAGCGGTCCAGGCGCAAGGTACAACGGTCCTGCCACCGGGAGCTGTCAGTCGCTGTCATGCAACCCCTGTTCGCGTGCGATCTCCATCCTAAAGTGTAACAGGTGGCCGTCGATGAGGCGGTTTCCCTCCAGGGCATTGAGCGATTGATAATAGCGCGGCTGGCCAACGTCGCCTTCTCTTCAGCTCCCCATCATCTGGTCTCTTCGTGACGCCTCGGATGCTGGACGATCCCGAGCCGACGAGGTTGGATTGACGTTTGACGAGCCCGTCTCGGTACCAGGGCCAATACTGTCACGACTCACAATGACAGATTGAGAGGACAGGACGGAATGCGAAAGACAGTGGGCAACACGGCCAGGGGCTTGTGCGATACTCTCTCCAGCTTGTCTTCCGCCCTTTTCTTTCGGTCGGGTGCATTTGGGTTTCTCAATGTTGAATTGGAGGCATGTCTATGGATCCAGAACGGACGTGTCCAACCTTAAAACAACAGCAAAGTTTCTGTCACTTTCCTCCCGCGTGCATCTGACAGCTCCCGCGAGACAGACAATAAGCTTAAAAAGACGCTGGTGCCAAGAACATCAACTCGTCGCCGGGATACCCTGACTGAAACAATGAACCGTCGACAAGATCGGCGAAGGTCGAGACAACTTGGCACCTTGAAACGCAATAATCGTCAAATTTTGACAGACTCACAATGTTATAAGTTACATTAAGTACATGCAAACCCTTGTCTCCCAGGACAGCCTTTTGGTAATGCACCGCGAACCAGATCCGTACCCAAGAGGCAACCCCTTTTCACGCCGACGCCAACCAAGTCGTCCCCAGCACCATCTAGAGACGGGAGCAAAGACGGCCTAATGTCTAGGGACCCGATGCCGCTCAAGGCACGCAACCCTGGTGTCCTCGAATCCTGCACGCAGAAGTGCACGCAGGAAGCCGACGCGATGTTGGAACGGCCCAATTCCCAGGTCATGCTCCTTCCTAACTAGATTGTCGGAAGATCCAGTGAAACTCATCCAGCCGTAGAGCCCAGATTCTCATCTACTGCCTGCCCATGCCTAAGAGATACAAAGTTAGCACCGCGGTCGACAAGCTGCTCTATGCTTCACTTTTACTTACCAATCTGGATGTTGCTGACAATGACACCCTGCTGCATCAGGCCAACAAGCTGGACGGGGTTTATCAGGCCAACAGACGTGAGCTGCGCAAGCTGCTGGAGCTGGGCGAGCATAATAAGCTGCTGTTGAGCCTGGAGCTGAGCGAGGGCGTTGACGTTGACGACGTTGTTGAGACCCATGGCGGCGAGGAGCAACTGAATGTTCTGAAGGACCTGAGTATTGTTGTTGTTGTTGTTGTTGTTGTTGTTCTTGTTTCTGTTACGGTCGTTGTTGCGGTCGTTGCCACGGTTGTTGTCGTTGCCGCGGTTGCGACCCTCCTGCTCCCTCTGGGCCTCGCGCTGGGCTTCCTCGGCCTTCTTAGCAGCCTCCTTTGCAGCGTCCTTCTGGGCCTTCTCAGCCTCCTTGGCCGCCTCTTCGGCCTTCTTGGCCGCCTCCTCTTCAGCCTTCTTCTTCTCCTCCTCGGCTGCGGCGTCACCACCAGCCTGGCCCTCGCCGGCCTGGCCCTCGCGCTGCTTGGCGGCCTCTTCCTCGGCCTTTCTGGCAGCCTCCTCCTCGGCCTTCTTTTTTTCCTCCTCGGCTGCGGCGTCACCCTCGGCGGGGGGAGCAGCAGCTGGGGGGGCAGCCTCGGCAGGGGGGGCGGCCTCTGCGGGAGGAGCAGCAGCCGGGGGAGCAGCAGCCGGAGCCTCTGCGGCGGGAGCAGCAGGTGCAGCAGGTACAGCAGGTGCAGCAGGGGCCGCCGGAGCAGCGGCTTCGTTGCGGAGCACGATGTCCCTGCGGGCGTCCAGCTGCTTGGGGATGCTCAGACCCGACACCAGGCCGGTGGCAACAAGAAGGATCATGGAGGACCTCATTTTGAAATGACTGTTGTGAAATGAAGAAAGAGAAACTCGTTTCTGTCAGCAAAGTATCCCAGCGGAACGAAGCGATGAGCTTACTGTGGGTATCAAGGAATGACAGAGAAGTGTAGAGTGAATGAAAACAGAGCACAGCTGTTACGAGTCAGATATTGTAGCTCAGATGGGGATATCGACTGTTTACCTCTTGAAGAATAGAATCGAAAGATGGGTAAAGACACTGTCCTGAAGAGAAGGGATGAAGAACTAAACACCATCTGATCGGGCAAGACGATTCCTATTTAAGTCCGGAGAGGCCATTAAGCATAACTTCGAGTGCGGACCTCAACCGACATCGAGTAGCCACCCACAGGCCGCAGTTTGCCCTTGGGATGGCATCTATCAGGCTCATGAGACAGATGCCATCCGGGGTCAGTTGCTTGCGTGACATTTCCGACCGTGCGTGGCGTCTGTCTTCCAAGTAGCGATGCAACATGCGTCCCCACAGCGCAGACCGGCAGAAGAAGGGTTCGCGAGAGCCGGTCTCAGTCGTCCCGTCAAGAAACAGATGGCACCCGTCAACCCAACCCAGAAGCGCGGAGGCGCATGCGTCCAGGCTCCAGCTTGTCCGTCATGATTCGCTCCTCGGGTGTTTCGACTGATCTGAGCCGTTCTTGGCGCCTGGGAGATCAGACTGCTCTGCCGCCCCCAGTGATATTTCTTCGCTGCATTGGGGGCCCAGCGGGTAGAACCTTGATAATGCGAGGTTCATATCGAAGCTCTGGTCGTCGGTGCTCTCCCCCACTGTTTGGCTAAGATTGCCAGCTTCCTCTACATGCCAAGGCGTGCATCAGGGGCACCCTGCGTCAGAATGTGTTAGCAAATGTTAAGGCTTACGTGGGGCAAAATGCGCGGGGCTTAGCAGCATGGATCGCCGTCCGAGTCTCTTCAGACGTCTCATCCTCCACGATCGCCCGGACATGGACGGAAGACATTTCTGCCGTGAAGGGATTGATATTCGTGGCCTGGCAACAAGTCTCATTGCATTGTGTTTGGTTGAGCTGCTTGGCTAAATCTCCGGGCAGATCACTTGCAATTAGGATCCGGCATTTGAGGATGGCAACCTCAGAAACGAGAGAGGAGCACCGGGATGAACGAAGAATCCTAGGCGATGGGCAGCGATCGTGAACAATGGCTAGCCGAGTAAAGTTTTCCAGCTACCACCCCAGGTCTGGAGACCTGATCTCGAAGGTATAAGACATGCGACCCGCATTGCACTTGCCAGGGTTAAGCCGTGACCATGTTGCAAGGGCCGACGGCACCTGCGTTTCAGAAACCTTCGATGAAAATAACCTTGAATTAAGAATGAGGGCGAGTGCTTATTTAGACTTGGCAAGCCCCGACCAGCGGCTCCCGAGGGCGGCGTTTGGCAGTCTTGAAGCAAAGAGTGAGTGATCCTAGCTCGCAAGTGTCATCGGAAGATGCGAAGCGCAGGCCGACTTCGGGCGATGTCACGTGGATCAAGGCAACCGATAAACGTTGCAAAATAATCCAAGTACCAGCTGAGGGAAGGGTAAAATATTCCCCAGATGATCCAAGTCATCGTAACATGTTTCTGTTCAGACGAACAAGAGGACGAAAACGGTCGTATCCGAGGATGCCGGCCTTGCTCGACTGCGCACTTGCATCGTGTCGCCTGCAGCCTCCGCTTTACAACACCAGCAGGCCGATTTCCGCTGGCTAAAGGGTAACCGAGGCCGATCGTAGAGGGGAGATGGTGTCCGGCCATACATTCTTGAGGGTGGGCTGAGTTGCCTCACAACAGCCGGAGCAGAGGGCCTGCTCGTTGACAGGTGGCAAGCGACCCGATGGCCATATACTCCTTCCACAACTCGAGAATTTCGTCTCCCAATGTGCTGCTCCTTCTCAGTCTCACCATTTCCGGCCACTCGAGCCGCACAGTTGGCACAGAGTAGTGGCCCCAAATACACTCTCCGCAGCCGTCGTCTCGAGTGTCACGAATCTGGAAAATTCGGATGTTGCGTCGTGGAACGTAAAAGGTATCTCAGATTGTACAATTATCATGGGTGTGTTGTCACCTGTCGACTCTCGGCGCTTCCTGTGCTTCTTTCGGCCCATGGAACCCCAGCCACTCTCCCAGCATGCCACCCGGCTTCGGTACGGGACATTCCCTCCTCAACCGCTCCTCCCGTGCTCTTAGTGTCTCCTCGTCGGCGACTTGGTCGAAGTTGACGATACCGTCCCTGATTTCGGGGCTCTCGCGGCGGCGGCGTCTCCTCCGACGGCCGTCCTCGCCTACCACGATATCTCCATCGGCATATGTGACTCTAGGTGCCGGGCAGGGCAGAAGATGCGGGAGGCCAACGACGAAGAAGCTGGCGACGACTGTCGTTGCGAAGAGGGATGAGGTCATGCGCGACCGCGGGTGGAGGGGATGCGGTGGCATGATCGCGTTTTTCGTTCGGAAAAGGGGACCTGTGGCTTTGTCTGAGTGCAATTGAACGTCAGCAATGCATTCATGAGCCAGTCGACCCAATTGAAGAAGTATTATCACCTATAACCGTAACATGCTCGCGCAAGGGGGCGGAGAATTCGAATTGAGTCCCCTGAAGCTGGCTGAAATTCGCGATGGTGACTGCGAACAACTGAATTTCACGCAGCCTGGAATTGAAGCTTGATGGCTGGATTGCTACGCAGGTCATCTGATTGGATCCCGGCGCCCCGGAGTGGGTCCAAAAGGATGACATGCACAATAGCGCATGCCTGAGGATTGTGTTAGCCGGCACCCGCAAGAACTCAATTCCGAGACAGTGCCCCGTAGTCCCGGTCGCGGTGCAGCGGGAGCCGACAGGGATGCGATGGGCTCGCTGGGTATCCACTTCCTCGCAGATCCGTCCATCGGTCGGGTGCTTTTGCTGATAGTTGATAAGAATTAGCGCGGTTGGGGTTCGGAGCACCTGCCATCGCCAACGGGGAAGCACTACCTTATGCACGTCTTCTGCCATTGACGCCATGCTAAATTTGCCGTGATCGCGACGCATGTGCTCAACCACATTGACAGAGACGAAGTAGACGCGATTTCTCGCGCCGAGATCTGATTAGTTTCGAACTGCGATATGCTGTAAAGCACTCTTTTAATTTTCTTTGAAACCCAAATCGCGACTCACCAGCCTCGGTCTCTCCGACAAAGACCGGAAAGCCCCTCCTCACCGGTTGCCATGAGCGACCTCGACAAGTAAGTCGCTTGCGACTCAGTCGCCATCCGAATGCTAATGTCGACTGCAGAGCTATCGCGCAGCTGCGCGCCTGCCGTCCGATCCCCGAAGCGCAAGTCCGAGAGCTGTGCCACAAAGCCCGCGAGCTGCTCATCGAAGAAGGAAATGTCGTCACAGTCACAGCCCCTGTAACGGTACGCCACGGTCGCAATGCGATACGAACATCAGGCGGATGCTGATACCGCCTACAGATATGCGGCGACATTCACGGCCAGTTCCACGACTTGATGGAGCTTTTCCGCGTCGGAGGCGACGTCCCTGACACAAACTACCTGTTCATGGGTATGTCGCCCTCTCGCCAGGAATTATCCGGTCGCTGACTCTTGCATGCAGGCGACTTCGTCGACCGTGGCTTCTACTCTCTCGAGTCTTTCCTGCTTCTACTCTGCCTCAAAGTCCGCTATCCCGATCGCATGACCCTCATTCGGGGCAATCACGAGTCCCGACAAATCACTACAGTATACGGCTTCTACGATGAGTGCCTGCGAAAGTACGGATCGGCCAACGTTTGGCGGTACTGTTGCGATGTATTTGACTACCTCGCTCTCGGCGCCATTGTCCTCGGCGCATCACATACCTTCAACTCGAGCCCCGGCCAGGAACCCATCGGCGAGGATGTCGAGATCGAGGTCTGCGATCAGAACGGCTCCACCATGAGCCGCTTCCCTCGCAATAGGCGGCTTCAGAGACAGCCATCTCCGAACAGCCCGAATGGCGCTCCCTCATCCGCCGACAAGACCGGCCCCCCAGGAAGCGGTGCTTCAGGCAGCTCGTCAGGCTCACTCGGCAACCCCGCGGGCGCCATCCTTTGTGTTCACGGAGGTCTCTCGCCCTTGATAGACAGCGTTGATAAGATTAGGCTTCTTGACAGGAAACAAGAGGTACCCCACGAGGGAGCCATGTGTGACCTCCTCTGGTCCGACCCAGACGACATCGACGGCTGGGGCCTTTCACCGCGTGGCGCGGGCTTCTTGTTCGGAGCGGATATCGTGCGGGACTTCAACCACAAGAACGACCTGTCGCTCATTGCTCGCGCTCACCAGCTCGTCATGGAGGGCTTCAAGGAGATGTTCGACGCCAGCATCGTCACCGTGTGGTCAGCGCCTAATTACTGCTACCGATGTGGCAACGTGGCGGCTATCCTCGAGCTGGCAGAAGACGACTCCGGCACGGGTGTCTTTGCGCGCAGCAACGGGGATGTGGGCCGCAGCGACGGCGGCATCAGGGGAACTGACGACTACGTGCTTCTACCCGGACCTGCGAGGAGGTACCGCGTGTTCCAGGCCGCGCCGCAGGATTCTCGGGGAATGCCAGCTAAGAAACCCGTGGCCGACTACTTCCTGTAGTCCGAGGCAAAAATTGAAATGATACGAGGTCTCTCGGCGAACAAAACGAAAAAATAAAAAAAGAGAATGAAAACTACAATTAGCGACAAACCTATAGGATGGTCAACGGTACTTGGGCGCATATGTGCCCTATTTTGTATGTGTACGCAGCTTGATGGACGAGCAATGGAGTTTGAGGACTTGACAATGAACAAAACAATTCGCATGGTCTACTAGTGCATCCGTCCGCCTGTATGATGTCCGTACAGTCACAGTGTTTTTTCTATCCAGAACGCCAAAGACCCCCCTGACCGGAACCCAGCTCGCAGCTAAACCGAATAAATTACTTTCTTTCCGAACCCCCTTCCTTGCGTCACAGCTACCGGCTCCTGGCCGGCCCTCTCCCCGAAATCCAACTCCGCCGCAAAATTCTCCCGTGCCTTCCTGGCCCAACTCGCGAACACCTCGGCAGTGCGCTCGCCGCCGATGAACACCTTGGCCGCATACTCGGACTGCCGGTCTAGCCGGTCCTGGAAATCCGCCACCGTGGCCGCCGCGTTGGCGAGCGCGACCTCCTTCTCCATTTCCTCGTTGGCGTTCTTGGGAACAGTGCGCCCCTTCGTCTCCATGAGGACGCGGAGATCCTCCAACAACAGTCGCGTGCCGGCGGCGTCGAAGCTGTCGAGCTGAAGGTTCTTCAGGAAGACGAGGAGCTGCTGGAGGCGGAGCTTGTGCTGCGAGTGCTGGGAGTTGTTGGTGCGGGGCAGCGGGTTGAGGCGGGGAGGCGTGGTCTCGCAGAGCTCGATGATGGAAGCGAGCATGTCGCGGGTGATCCTCTCTTCCCGGTCAGTCTGCTGGAAGGCGGTCTGTAGAGAGGATATCTTGATGGGGCAGTTGTCGTCGATCTCATTGTTCGACTGGCTGAAATAACTGATGCTTGCCGCAGGTGCAATGCTCTCGTTGCCGCTTCTATTCTTTCCCGAAAAGAAAGATCTACCGGGGGTGAAGAGGTCCTTGACAAGGTGCCTGAAACCTCTCCTTTGGCTTTCTCGTCCGCCACGAAGACCACCCAGCCGGGCAGGAGTTTCGTTGTGCGCTTGGTGCCTCTTGCTCGGAGCACCGTGCAGGTCGTCACCACGCCGCTTTCGAGGATTTATCGGTGGGGGCGGAACATCGATACCGATCTCGATCCTCCACTTGACCACCCGCGCTGCTTCGTTTGCCTCCTCCTGTTCGTCCAGCTGCCGCCTGATGTGGATGGCGCCGCGTACATCTCCAGAAATCCGGGGCTTACTTCCCACGTCTTTGAACGATATCGGCTCTAGCGTTGGTTGCGAGAAGCTCGTGTCCGCGGTGGGCCATGGCTTTGGTTTGTCCCAGCCACGAGGCTCTTCTTGGTTCTTGTCGACCGCGGGGTCCGTCGGTCCGGTCAGGACAGTGTGGGAGACGGGAGTTGGAAAGGGCGGCTCACGCCTGTCGGCTGGTGGCGGGAACGGCGACTGACGATTCTCAACCGGGAGAGGGAAAATATGGCCCCCTTGAGCTTGAGCCGGAGGAAAGCCCGACTCCCGAGGAGGTGCCTGCGCCGGGAGTCCGGCGGGCGGCGGCGTCGGTGCGCCCCTGAAAAGCTGAGAAGCCCTCTGCTCAACATCTGAAAGCTGTGTCGTGATCAGGAGGAGTTGCTGGTTCAGCGTGTTCTCCACAGAGGCGAGAGTCTCGCCATCGGCACCAGCTGGCATCTGCAGGCTGGCTAGGATGGCGCTCGCATTCTGTATGTCTTGCGCCAGTCGCCGTAGGCAGTCCGTTGCATCTTCGAAGTGACCTCTCTGGGCTTTGATCTCGGCCAGGTGCCTCTCAATCTCCACCCGTTGTGATGTCGCCAAAAAGATTAAGAGGTCCATTCTCTGGTCAGGGTAGTGAGCCGCCATTGATTGCTGTTTTGTTTGATGTGATTGAAACGTAGCATGAGTTGATAAGGGAGCACAGAGGTCGCAAGAGGAAGAAAGTCAACCGACAACAAGTATGGGCTTTTGATTCTTTTAAGAAAACCGTCTGTATACATCCACAAGCTCTCTGAGAAGAGCACTGGCCTCGCTGCCACCGCTGGGCAGGACTTGCTGAGACGCCCATTTCCATGCCACCCTGACCCGGGAGCTCCTCCTCCCATGCTGTACCAAGACAGCTGCACCAAGACAAAGACCCGTTTTGAAAACTCGAAGGCATTTGGCTCAAGCTCAAAAAGCCCAGACGTTTTCGGCACTTGCGAAAGGGTCAGGGGATCGAGTAACGGTCGTGTCGCCTTTGTTCTTTGTTTGTGTTCTATTGGTCTCCCTGGTTTAGAAGAGATACAATAGGAGCCGACTTCCTTTCTTCGACTGGCAATTCAAGTTTTGCCTTTTCTTGGGAGACTCGGGCTTTGAATTCATGTCGACGATGCCAGGGCGCCGCTCGGTTGCCCGTCTAGCGTCAGGCAGTGCAAATCCAACCCCAACAAAGACAAACATTGAACAACCAGGACTGAAAGCTTGAGCTTCCTTTCGAGCTCGTGCTGTTACACTCGGGGGTCGATTTGGAACAGCGTCATGGTCCCCGAAAAGCCCCAAGTCTCGTCCTGTCGAAAGAAGACAATGGTCTTGGCTGCAATCTCACGCGTGCCGGGCACCGTAGTGAGATCTGACGAGGGGATCCACTGGGATCCAGGGGCTCTCTCCCATGTTGCTCGATTGTCGTGGCCGTCGATCTTCAACGCTCGAATCCGTGTCCGATGTCGACGCGGGGCCGGAATGAGTAGCACCACCGGCCCCTAGATGAGACGACATGAGCGCCGGTGGGTGATGCAGTGCGTCGTATGCAGCGTACTCTGGAGCGACGTGTCCGCGGCATGTAGGTGGTAGCGTGCTTGTACCTGAGGCTGATCCGGAGAAGGACGGGTAGAAGTCGAGGGCCTGGTTTGCTCCATAGCCCTGCAAATTCAAAGCCAGGTCGCTAGGTGGATAAATCGGGGTTCCCGAAAGCCATCTTGGTTGCTGTCGATGGTCCTCATCGGCTGTGAATCGTCGTCGGTCCTGCATGTCTCTTGCCTGCCCGTAGGTTGATCGAGGGGGGAAGGTCACTGAGCTTGGGCTGTCCACATCGTAGGGCGATGGCTGGACTAATTCTGACGCAGCACCATAACTGTCAACAGGTGAATTTGACGCTGTTTCGTACGACAAAACCGACTCGGTGCTTGTCTGCTGACGTGGAGAACCAAACGACCTTGTGGCATCTCGGAACACGGGCTGCCTGGGAGCCAAGACACTGTCCAAGGTCGTTGCGGCATGCCCACGCATTCCGCCTGCCGCAGCTCGAGCCATTGGGTCAGGACGTTCAGAAGGGTCGAATCTGCCGGTTTTCAAGTACTGGTTGACTTGGTCGCCATTTAGTCCAAAGTCACCAAGAAGCTGTCGAAGTTTCTGGTTTTCGTCTGCGACGCGGCGTGCAGCTTGTTGAACTTCGGCAGAGGCCGTGACGCCTTGCAACTGGCATTCTCGAAGGCGGTTCTCGAGGTCTTGAACGTATTCCTTCTTTCGAGCTCGTGACCGACGCTGGTTATCTCGGATGCGGTTTTTTTCTCTTTCCTGCAACAAATGTTGGTCAAGTCGTTCCCGGCTCGGACGGAGCAGAAATCTACTCGGGTAAAAGTTTTTGTGAAGGAGACGCGGGGGGGCACTGACCGCTTCCATTGACTCCCTACTTCTCCAAGATGGCAACCACAATTATTGTGACCGAATCAAGTCTTGGAGTAGAAAAAAAAGCGTGGTGTTCCGGGGCGAGGGACGGGCAACGGGGGATTCCCTTCCAAATGGGCACGAATGAAAACCAACCAGATGTCTCAGGATATTGGGCATCTACCAGATGCAGAAGGTAGTGGGGTAGGAAGGCCTTAGCTCGCATTTATTTCATCCGAAGAAGCGGATGGGAGCTGCCATATCAACTAGCGGCAGCTCGAAAGGCCAAGAGGTATGGAGCAAGGCACGCTGCTGGAAGCAAAAGCAAGCATGAAGCAACGGCAAATCATAGGAGGCCTGAAAAGATTTACACAACCAGCCTACAACGGCCGAGGCTGGTCCGGCGAAGGGCAGACAAGGATGCTAGGGTTGTAGGTCCCAAGGCGCTGGCCGACTAGAACGAACCCGCGCCGCTAGACAGAATAAGGAGGCGACCAACCAAGGACGAGTGCCAGGCTGCTGGCCTCTTGGTCGTCAGAACAAACCTCGGGAGATCGCTCTTGCCGGTTTGCTGATCGAATGGCAGCTCCGGTTGGAACAGCTGAAATGCTCAAGGTGGACATGGATAAATGCAAGATGGAGAAAAATGACAAAGGAGCGGCTGAAGCAGAGGCAACCGGATGCTTTAGCATTCTTGAGATCAGAGATCGGAGGCAACGTAGCGTCGTCCTTGTGATCTGAAAAGTTGCAGTCGCCGGCTGACACCAAGAAGACTCGCCTCTCGGTGGAACCGTACTGAGGACATCCAAGGCCAGCTGAACCTCTAGGCGTCAGAGGCAACGGGACCCAATGGGGCGGACGGCTTGCGTCATGACAGCTTCATGCTGAGAGAGTATTGGCAAAAGCGTTACCCCTGAAGGTAAGCAGACGGGAGCATCTTGGTCGCGAATCCAGCTCGCCAGGCCTCGGTATTGCTTTGAGAAAGTCGAGGGGGATGCTTGACACAGCCCCGCCTTGGCCTTTCGATGGAAGATCCTGAGTAACGGCATCACCGGCTCAACGGCGTGCGCGAAGCGGAAGCCCTCGCACTCCTCTGGCACCATCAGCAGTGCATAGATGGGCAACGGTGTACGGAATTTGCGTTTCTTTTCCCAGGTCCTGCCGAAGGGTCTGTAGTGGCGTGAGGAGGAGGAGCGCGAGGCCGCATGCGAGGCCAGAGCTGCATGCCCGAGTTTTCGAGAAGGCCAGCAGGCAACCAAACAGGAGACCAGCAGAGGTACTCGGTACCTCTCGCCGACAGGTCTTCAAGGTTCCAAGAGGCACGACATGGGTGGTCTTCTGGGGAGGCAAGCCCCAGGCAAGCCCCAGGCAAGCCCCAGACAGCCTTGGGAAGGTGAGTTCCTGGTTGCTGGATTCGCCTGGAAAATCTGGTTCGTTGACGGCAACATTAGCTTCCGCGCTGCAGCGAGGCATCGATTGGCAAATGTGATTCCATGGGCCGAAGAACTCGACAGGCGCGCGTGGTTCTGGTGGAGACGGAGCGACGGACGAGAGGGGCAGTCCCAGCTTGCGTAAGGGTTGGCCTCCCGAGGCGAGAAAACGACTTCCAAGAACACCAAGGCGCGGGTTGTCCCTTGTCCTGTCGACATGCCTCGTTCATACACTAGGCTGCAAAAGAAAGGAGCATGCTCTGGCCGTATGCGGAGGAGGCAGGCAAGCAGGGCCACGCTCGTACGTGTACGGACGTTCGACCGGCATGGCTCACAAAGAAGTGGCGATTGGCGAGAAGCTTGACAGGGACGAATAGGGGAGCGGAGGGCGTTCCAGAGGGAGCCGACTAATCACGGAAAACTGCCTCCATCCTGGTCGACGAGAGGATTCGTTCCTTGTCGGCCGCTGCCATGATGTAACGGTGATGTCCGGTCATGACGATGAGAACCGTCAGGTGTGGGTTCACGGGTCAACCGAGAAGGACCAGAGATAGCCGGAGGCGCCGCGCAGGCGAGATGGTACTGGAACTGCGATGCGAGGTTTCGTGTGCCATTCATTGTCTGGACAATCTGGCGGGCAGTCGAGGGCAGGCTGCAAGGTCTGGGCCGGCGCCGGGTGCGGGTTCCGGGGGCAGCCCCCAACGCCCAGGGGTCCCGTCTGTGGTCGTATCTGCCCCTCTTGGGGATGACTGAACACGTTGGGCACGCCGCACGGCGGCCACCTCAGGGTGCGTGGGTGCGTCCGGCAGGCAGGTGGCAGGTGGCAGGAGGCAGGAGGCAGGAGGCAGGAGGCAGAGTGGTCGGCGACGTCTCGCATCGACGTTGCCTGCATGTCTCGACTCGGAGGTGGAGTGAGGCGGGACAAGTTGGGGTTGCAGCACTGCAGTGCCGCAGGCTGAGGTGTTGAGCGGCCGGCGGATAGGGCACTGAGACAGACAGCAGCACACCACGGCCCGGGGGGGTTTGCCCTCCACCTCGCTGGGCTGGGCCCCCTGGTGGGATTTTTGAGGACCCCACGGGCCACGATCGCTGGAAACAGTGGGCCTCGCGCCGTTGTCCAGCGGTGCACCGGCCGCCCCTGTCCACCCGACCCCTGCCCGCGCTAGCAATTACCTCCGGGACCCACATTGTATTCCCAGCTCCATCCTCCCCCCTCGCAGCCCATCACAGCCGCTTCCTTCTTCCAGTACATGCTTCAACTCCTCCACCACACGAAATGTCACGCATGTTTGACGACACACCGTCTTGCGCGCTACGTAACGGAAAGGCGCCAGGTCCACTCTTTCGGGTCAGCATGTGAGCCAGCAGCACAGGGGTCGGAAAGCAGCCTTTGGGGCGGCATGCCAATGCCAAATGACAGCTTGAAGATTCCCTTCCCATTCGACATCCCACGCTACATAATTCGCCTCTTGCCTCCCTCTTCTCTCGCTGCTTCTGCCATCGCCTCCTCCACCGCCACCTCGTCCTCTGGAGTGAGAGCGCCTTCTCAGCTCCATCTGCCTTCGTAGTCGGCCCTTCAGTCACCCCGGCTGGGACGATGCTAAATCGAGCTGCCCCGTCCATGCGCCGACGCCGACAGCATCGTTCTTGGCCCGCCTGCCAGCCTCCCGGGTGCGTTCCGCTGCCGCAATACTCATGCATTAGCCTTGCCATCACGCTTCACTCTGCAGCCCAACACCACCTGATTGCTACGGCACTTGATACTCCAGACAGAGTCCGAAATGACACTCTGGCCTCGCCGCCCAGCCAGCCTCCGAGGAACCCACGTCTCGAAGCTGGAGTTTCTAGTCTTGATCGTCACACCCGATGCGCCACATAAAGACTCACTCCAGTTGACGGACAGAGGTTCTTCATAGAGGATGTTGAAACGGAGCTTCTGACGGTCCTTGCAACGGTCGTGGATTGTGAACACCCGGTCTCGAAACGTAGCATGTGATGCAAGGGGGTGGGCAAAGAAAAAAAAAGAAAAGACGCAAGAAACCGTCCACCAGAGGGCCTCTCGGCAGCCACCCCCGTCTCGACGATGCTTACGCGCCATCCAAGACCTTTTACACCGCGTGTCTTACCCAACAGCAACCAGTCGCTTGACCGGCCACAGACCGGAGCTGCTCCGTTGGTCCGCGACCAACCAGATTGCCCTCGGCAGTCAGAATCTTCTGGCGCCAACCGTCACCAACAGGCTAGCCAGGCACTGGCAACTCTAATGTGGTACTCATCAAACATCATGTTCTCCAAATCGGCCTTCCGCTGTATCAGAAGATGGGCATCCGAGGCGCTGTTGGAGGCGAGGAAGCGGCGTCTTGCTTGAGCGAACCTGCGCTTGCAAGCTTCAAACCGGACGTCGACAGTCTTCCTCAGCGCGTCCTTGTAGCAGGCCGTACACAGGTCTGGTATGTCGCCACCTTCTGGAATCGTGGCCGGTATGAGAAAGATTGATTCCCTTGTGATGTGGCGAGCAGCGACTAGATGACCGCATTGCCTGTAGACAAGCTCGCTGCGGCAAAAGGGGCATGTGTCGTGATCTCGAAACCATTTGGACAGACAGCGAGCCCCCGCCACGTGCCCACAGGGCATGATCATGGGGACGTTGTCGGGACACCTCCCAGAGGTTCCAGATTCTGCTTGATCTTGGAAAACAAGACGACTGTGGTGGCAAATCTGACAGACTAGATCCTCGGGTTCATCAATCAGAAACGTGACCTTTGGACTGGGGAAGAAAAAGTTCCCCGTCTCGGAGGCTCCATCGTCTTGGGGTCTTAACCAGCTGCTGACAAGGGGCAGGAATGTCTTCTTCAGCCATGAGTTTTCCTCGTTCTCGCGCTCGCTGCTTCGTCTGGTCGAAAGATATCGCCGTTGTACCTTTCCCAGGCCCGGTACGGCAACCATCGTGTCTTGGTCAGTGGGTCGAAACTATTTTCAGGTGTGTTGAAAGTTGAGGAAAGAGAAGTCGGAAGCGCTTATTTCGTCGGCGACGTCAAGGTCTTGATCCCGAAGCTGCAATCGGACCTTTGGGCTGTAACGGGGGCTTTCTACCTTCGAGGAGGAGCGGTTATAAGCCAGCCAAGTACAATGCAATGCCCTCGCTGCAGCTATTCCATTGACAATTATATCTGTTCAAAACAAGTTGGTAGTTGGATGTTTATTCGTTCAGGTCTTTTGTTTTCACACGCCCACCGTTTCCTAGGAGCCCTTTTCTATTCCCGGCGTCTTGTCCCGCAGCCCAAACGCTTGCAGCTCTTTCACCAACTTTCGCCAGTCAATCGAGGTCAAATGACTTCAAAGGAAGAGTATCGACGGCTATCCGCAATTCTTGCACTTTGGGCCCAAAAACGACGTCCGGAAGGGAGCGATCAGTCTCGTCAGCAGATGACCAAGAGCATGTCCCCTGAGGATCTTACACCACAGGCTTTGCTGTGTCACGACACCGAACACCAACCTTAACAACCAGTTTTACACCATCAAGATGCGGCGCCTGTCGCATAGAAGTATCCGTAGCTTCGCTCATCTTCATCTCCAGGCATCTTTGCTGGAACACAACATGAGTCACGGACACTCACTGCTACTCCACAAAACCCGCGGCCACGGGATTAACTCCGACACCCCAGGCACAAGCGCAATGAGCGAGGTCCTTTGGATCTGGGCATCTCAATTCGAGTGCCACTGAAGCCCACTGTAATACAATGGACTTGGTGGGCTCAGGGCTACGACACCAGGGGAAGCATAGATGAGGCATTCAACCCGCCGCAGTAGATCTGGGCCACCACGGCGCAGAAGGTAGAGAGAGATAGGTAGCAATGATTTTTGCAATACACGAAGAACAAGCTGGTTGAAATGGCCTACAGAGCTTCGATAATGCTGCTTTTGTTGTTACCGACAGACATGGAAGAGCAGTGCCGCCGATTGCTTATGGGCGCGACCCCTATTCCATCTCTCATCCCTAGTCATTCGCAGGAGTGGCGGTAAGTTGTCCCTCTAGGTATCAAGATCGCCAAGGTCTCTGGAATTGACCTAGACAATCGCGCTCGCACGCTTCGCTGTGAGGCTTTCGGGGGGGCGATCAGCATGCGGCACCCATTGCCGTCGTTCGCCGACTGAGATGTTGTGGTACGAATGCGGATCTTGCAGCATCATTCGATTTAAGCATGTCATATGCCAGTATTGTCGCTCCATTCTTGGGTAGGTACTCTGTACTACCTCAAGAGCTGCCTGGGTACCAGGTAGGGATACATCGCCTATCTGAGCACCCTCCTGCTGATCTCGGTCGGTGGGAGGTCGTCGAGCAAGACAAGAGGATGCAGTACACCCCGATTCACGCAACTAAAGCTAGACTGTAACTTGCAGTCGCGTGAGGCCTGGACAGCAGTAGCAGTCTCTGCTCCTGAACGTTGGGAACTGACCATGCGGGCAAGCCTGACGTTTGTTGGGAGGTCTCAAAGCGCGACCTTGTCGACATGGCCTGACAAGCCGTTGGGAGTGCCCTCGAGGCTTCATGTTCGTAATGAGGGGCGTTTCCTTTTATTCTTGGGCATCAATGCTTCTGGGATGGCTGCAGGAGGCCGCTGCACAGTGGCAGAGGTCTCGATTGAGGGTATTAATGGTCGGGGGATCGGCACCCCCTTTTTTTGTCCTCCCCGGCGAGAAATTCGAATCAGGCCCCCATATAAATGCCGAAAATTCATGTTGATATGAGAAGATGGATATGGAGGCCTTTGCTCTGCAGTGCGTGTGCCTCAATTTGCACGAAGATGAGTTCGCGATGTGTTGAACTGTGGGAAGGAGAACAGAGGGGTAGCCGATTGAAGGCCAGCCATGTAGACCAATAGTCGAATGCAAAGCGAGGAGCCTCGGTACGTCTCAGTAGATCAAAATTGCTGCGACTATGTTGTTCAACAGAATTGCGCAGTTAGGGTTCCATTGGCAAATGTGCCCTTTCCAGCCAGATTGGTGATTGCCCGCAGCATGACCGGGTGCTCATTTCATTAGCATGCCTACACCAACCTGGAGCCTGGCGCTGCGTCATTCACTCAGAAGTAGAGTTGACTTAAATGTGTGTTTTACTGTTGGCTGTACTGCAGGGAGATTCTACGCGCTTTATGTGTTCGTATGCCATCGAGGATTCCCACAATTCTGGGCATAAGGCACCTATTAAGGAATGAAAATCATCCAAGCCGGACTGGCCAAGTCGGAGCGGGCTCCGCCGCCTTAGTAGCTGCCTTCCGTACCTTACTGAACTGAAGAAAAGATGCACGTTCTATCCTTACTTTCCACAGATGTGTTGCAACAGCGAGATGCCGGGGCCCGACTGGAGAAGCCGCTGCGACTGCACGGACAACATAGACACTCGATGCGCTGTACCCTGAGGCATAGTATGGCGTTGTGATGGCTTGAAACCACAATGAAAAACAAAAAGTCACTTTTCGCTTCAGAGCCAGCGTCACCTACAACCTCACCGCTCGTCGCAAAGCCACCACACGTCTGTTACAATGACTCCTGCATCCTTTGCAGCGCTCTCGACATGGAGTCTGATAGACAAAGTACATCGACCTTTGAAACAAGAAATAGAGGCAACAACAATAAAAATAACAATGATCCAACACTATTAATGACAACACCGCATTCGGTTCACGACACCTGTCAGGGGTTTGACAAAGGATGAAGTTGGACTTTTGGTCTGAGCGCCAACACCAGACGAAGCTGAGGCCATCACCAGCCACACTGCCTGGCAGTGTCCACTCAGGTGCGGAGGAAAGGAGATACTTCGGCAAGTTTGGCTTCCCCGGAGCACAGACCACCTGCTGTCTTCCCGAGGTCAGCCGGAGCGCCCACTCCACTTACCGTCAATTCGGCACCTACAAGTATCGCCGGCGGCAGGCAATAGCGGGCAACAGCACTATTTTCGTCACTTCCACTCTCACACACACCCGTTCATGTGGTTTTGTTAGGACACTGCACATAGCGCGCGCTTCGCGTAACATGTCTCTTTCTGCATCAATACCCCCTAGACTTTGTTTTTAGTTCACCTGTCCGCAGCCCACCATGCGCGGCACTGCTGCCCCTTCCTCCCTTC
The DNA here is from genome assembly GCA_025962755.1 of Colletotrichum tropicicola. Classification (NCBI taxonomy): domain Eukaryota; kingdom Fungi; phylum Ascomycota; class Sordariomycetes; order Glomerellales; family Glomerellaceae; genus Colletotrichum; species Colletotrichum tropicicola. The sequence continues at coordinate 22,166 of JAOWMA010000259.1, forward strand.
CCCTCCGCCGACTCTGCCTGTCGCCGCCGGTCACCCGAAGCCTCCCGAGACAGCCCGCCCTCGGCCGCTCCCTCTGCACATCCTGCCTCCAGAGTAGGATACGCGCAACCGAAACAAGACCTCGTATTACGCAGAATATTCCAGCGCAATACACTAGGAATGCAGGACAGAGAAGGACAGCGTCAGCGGTAGCGGCCGCGACAGAAGAGAACACCAGTGGGTCCAGCAACGCCGAGGACAGCGGCGCCGGGACTAAAACAGAGGCAGTCAAAAGAGACGACTTTGGCCCGATCCAAGAGTACGACCGGCGGGTAGACAACGGCATCTTGCGAAACGACGAGCACCAGAGGGGTAAGGGCTTTTTTCTGCGGAAACTCGCAGGGCCAGGATCACATGCTGACGCGACGTGGGGCAATAGGCATTATTCAGAGCCTCCAGCACCTCCACGATGAACTGGTCAACTATCGCGCGCCCGGAGTCGTGCATCCGACTCTCGAGTCCCTGAAGCCGGCGAAGTCAATGTTCGGCTCCTGGTTCGGTGGAGGCAAAGGGGCCCAGGCTGCGATCGGAGCAATCCCGACCAACTTGCCCCGTGGGCTCTACCTCTACGGCGATGTCGGCAGCGGCAAGACGATGCTCATGGACCTGTTCTACGACACACTGCCGAGTTCTGTCAAGTCGAAAACGAGAATCCATTTCCACAACTTCATGCAGGACGTCCACAAGCGCCTGCACAAGATGAAGATGCAGTACGGTAATGATGTCGACGCTGTTCCCTTTGTCGCGGCCGATATCGCGGAGCAGGGCAACGTTCTCTGCTTCGACGAGTTCCAGTGTACGGACGTTGCGGACGCCATGATCCTGAGAAGGTGGGTTCGAGAAGACAGAAGCCGAAGCTAGGATCGTCGCAACTGACACGCCGACAGATTGCTCGAATCCCTCATGTCACATGGCGTTGTATTGGTCACCACCTCGAACCGACATCCCGACGAACTCTACAAGAACGGCATCCAGCGCGAGTCGTTTGTCCCGGCAATCAAGCTGCTCAAAAACAGGCTTCACGTTATCAACCTGGACTCTCCGACCGATTATCGCAAGATCCCGCGGCCCCCCTCAGGCGTCTACCACACCCCCCTCGATGCGCATGCGTCCTCCCATGCAGAGAAATGGTTCCGCTTTCTGGGCGACCCCGAATCACCCGAGCCGCATCCCGAGGTCCAGAGGGTCTGGGGCCGAGAGATTCACGTCCCGCGCGTCAGTGGCCGCTGCGCTTGGTTCACCTTTGACGAGCTCATCGGCAAACCCACGTCCGCGGCCGACTACCTCGAACTGGTGCGCAGCTACGACGCGTTCATCGTCACAGAGGTGCCCGGAATGACCTATCGCCAGCGTGATCTGGCGCGCCGCTTCATCACCTTCATCGACGCCGTCTACGAGTCGCACGCCAAGCTGGTTCTCACAACTGAGAAGCCCCTGACGGAGCTCTTCGTCTCGCGCGCCGAGTTGGAGGAGTCGTTGGGTAAGCAGGGCAAGGACGAGGGTGGCCAGGGCGACGGTGCAATGAGCCATCTGCTGGAAGACTTGGATCAGAATATTGATTCCATCAAGGGCTTGTCGGGTCTGTTCTCTGGCGACGAGGAGGCTTTCGCGTTTGCACGAGCGCTTTCTCGTCTGAGCCACATGGGCAGCCGCGAATGGGTCGAGCGAGGCATGGGCTTGGAGCAGCAGGGCGGCAAGAAGGAGCGTGACGACTGGGCCAAGGTCAGAAGTCGGCAGATGGAAGACAGCATGTGAGCGAGCGCACTACATGAGCACACGCCCGCTGGGCCGCGGGTTGGATTGCATTGGGCATTTTGCATCATTTCTGCCCTTGTTTCAATTCTTCGGTATAAGTATAGGGTTGATGGTTCGGTTGTACAACAGCGAGACCGCATTTTGCAGGATACTCACATACCCAGGTCGAGCGAAAGAGCTCGAAGTAGATGCGTCTGTATGAATTTTAAACATTGGCCGTACACGTCACTTCGTGCAAGCCTGACATCTGCAGGACTACAGGATCCGAGGCTCAGAAGCCTCCTTTGCAAACGTTGTGTGACCCAGGTTCTCAGTAGACACCGGGAATCAAGACCCATTTCACCTCCTTCTTGAACTGCGACCACTGCTCGCCATACCGCTTCTGGCAGTAGGCATTCAGTGTCGGCACGCCGCGTGTGATGAAGTCGAAGGCCTGCCACACGCCCATGATTGTACCGCCGATGAATCCGGACGCGGCCATGCAGTAGCCCGCCCGCCAAAGCGCGTACCCGCCGTAGTTGATGTGGCGCGCCCAGCCCCAGAGACCGTCCCGGATGACCTTGCCCTTGTTCTGGGGCTTGGCCTTGAACTGCTTGCGCTGCCACTCGGACGCAATCTCGAGGAACATACCGACGCCGAAGAGGGCGCTGCCGAGAACAACCTGGTACGGCAGCCCCGTCCCGGGGAAGTCGCGCGGTGAGGTGAGGACGGAGGTGGAAGCGGCGAGAAAGAGCAGCGAGTTGGCGCTGTTGACTAGGGTGTTGTAGATGCTCACGACAACGGCGGCGGATGGGGGAAAGTCCTCGGCGCAGAGGCCGACGAGCCAGTAGGACTGCTTCGCGAAGGAGCCAACGGACATGCCGAGCAGGATCAGATGCGGGAGCGGGAGGTTGACGCTGTCGAGGAGGGATACGCTTGTGTTGGAGGCAGCGGTCGCAAGGGGAGAGATGGAGTTCAGGCCGGCTCTGGCGAGCAGGGAGGCACCCCAGCCGCCGGCGAGGATCTTGTATTGCAGAAGGGGATCGAGGCCGCGGAGACCGACGAAGGTAAGGATTCCCGGTACATTGCGCCTCTTGAGACCGCGTTGGATGAGATCAAAGTGCTTCTCTTGGGGCTGCGAGTCTGCCATGGTGTCGGCGGCAGTCGCTCGAGCGAACGGATGATTTTGACCGGCGACTAGATGAGCTGCAATCTGCAGTGGAGAGTCGGCGAATTGTTGTGTCTGAAGTTGTCACAATGGCCGTTGGGGGAGGACGATATTAATGGGCTCCAAGCAACGTGCTGGGCTAGCTTGTTGGGGAGGAGGAGGCAATCAGGGACTTTATATGCCGTTCGCGCGGGGATGGGCTATGGGGAAATGCGGTCTCCCTCCCTCTGATATCATTCATTGCGATGGGACGAAGGCTCGTCCGCGGCCAGGGTCCGTTCTCGCACCACGGCGAACGAGCTTGCGCTACCTCGCGGCGGATGTCGACCCGGCAGGTTCGGCTTGGGCATGGGTGAGTTCGAATCTGAAGGTTGATCGCCGGCACTGCCTTACCAGAAGAGCGGTAGCCAGCACATTATGTCTTCCGCCGCCGCGAATATTGGCATGGAGCTCCGTTGCCACACATCTTCTGGTCCCACACGGAGACTTGCCAACCTAACATGCTCTTAGCATAAGGTAAACCTTTCTTTTTCTCTTGCACACTAAGCCTCTAGCTTCCGACAACCCGCCCCTGCTCGTAGCAGAGGTCGCGACGGAGTGAAATCAAGCTGCTCCATGGGCTGCAATGATGCCATTCTCTAGCACATGCGACCACACCCACTGGAGAACTCGAGATCCCGTCCGCTCTCTCCTAGATAAACTAGTGAGGGCCAGAGTAGTAGTCGGGTCGGAGACGACCGGCGAATGCCTGGTGTTGCATGTCTTTTTGCAATGTCGAGGATTCGGAGGCGGTCGAACACTGTCGCTCGGTCAAGCTCCGTGGGCGCCGGCGCCCATTGGTTCGTCCGAAGCAGCCAGCTCCGTTTGGGTCTCGCGCGGGTGAGGGCTGTCTCACGTTGCTCCTTCCCCATTGGATGTCATCACAGGTGCGGCTGGCTACATTGATATTCCGAACCGCGTTCCAGCCCGGCGGGAATGCCGCATCAGATCTCTACGGTTTCCGCCGCAGATCTGGTCTGTGACTGTCCAAAGGCCAGGAGAGTATTGGTGCCGAGCTTGTCGAAAATGCGGTCTAGACGATGCGAAATCACACGAAGATTGTGGTAGGGCCCACCGGTTCAAAAGCGCTGCTGCCAAGATGATGACGTGACGCATGCTGGCGGATATCCGAGGTGAGGCGCCTTATCCGGACCCTGGTTCCTGACAACGCTGGCGGCGTTTCCAGGCAACGACACCGGTGCACTGCAGGTGGACGTGGAGGGGCATGCGAGTGTGGGTCATGCAAGCCAACCCCCATCGTCGATTGGACCTTATCGCTGCAGTACCTGTTCCAAGACAGGGGAGCTAGGGTCCTGCGCAAGCTGTCGCAGTGGCGTCTTCTGCCTTAGGTAGGTACTACCCCAGGTACCATTTAAAGCAACCAGCGACGTGACGACGTCCGTTTCTGTCTTTGACAACATCCACCCGCCCACCTCCCGCATCACCCCCAGATTGATTCCCCAGAATCCCCATTCTCACCATGAAGGTCGCCAAAGCTTCGCTCTTCGCCATCTTGGCGCACTCCGCCAGCGCCCGCTTTATCGCCGAGGAAGAGATCAACCATGTCCAGCTGTATCCCGCCGGCTCCGAGCCCGAGAAGTACCTGGTCGAGCTGGCCCCAGGCGACACCCGTTGGGTCACCGAGGAGGAGAAGTGGGAGCTTCGCCGAGTATGACGAGCCCTTTGTTATTGCTTTGTGATTTGTCTGACTCCCACTGTTGCAGAACGGCAACCGCTTCTTCGACATCACCGATCACAAGGACCTCGGCGCAAGCCGCCTTCACGCCGCGACCAAGCCCAAGAGCGTCTTCCCCGAGAAGTGCCACCTTCAGGACAAAGTCAAGCCCCTGATCAAGGACCTCGACAAGAAGGAGATTGAGAAGAACCTTGAGAAATTCACGAGCTTCCACACCCGATACTACAAGTCCGACTACGGCCGCCAGTCGTCTGAGTGGCTGCTCTCCAAGATCCACTCCATCATCAAGGATGCGGGCGCTGACAAGCACGTCTTCGCTGAGGCCTTCCCCCACACCTGGCAGCAGAGCTCCATCATTGTAACCATCCCGGGCAAGTCCAACAGTACCGTTATCATCGGAGCTCACCAGGACTCCATTAACCTGTGGCTCCCCTCTATTCTCGCCGCTCCCGGCGCCGACGACGATGGCAGTGGCTCGATGACCATTCTTGAGGTCTTCCGCACCCTGCTCAAGTCCAAGGATATCGTTGATGGCAAGGCCGACAATACGATCGAGTTCCACTGGTACAGCGCCGAGGAGGGCGGTCTGCTCGGTAGCCAGGCCATATTCCGGTCGTACGAGCAGGAGCAGCGGGATGTCAAGGCCATGCTTCAGCAGGACATGACCGGCTTTGTGCAAAGGACACTCGATGCCGGCCAGCCTGAGAGCGTCGGTGTCATCACTGACTTTGTCGATGCCGGACTGACTGATTTCATCAAGAAGGTTATTGTCGAGGTGAGCATCCCCCAGACACGCCATGACTCGTGCATTGGTGCTAACAAAATCCCCAGTATTGCAAGATTCCCTACACCGAGACCAAGTGCGGCTATGCTTGCTCCGACCACGCGTCCGCCAGCAAGGCCGGCTACCCCTCTGCATTCGTTATCGAGTCTGCCTTTGAGTACTCGGACAACCATATCCATAGTGTTGATGACCTCATCAAGTACCTGTCATTCGACCACATGCTTGAGCACGCCAAGATGACACTTGGTCTTGTGTATGAGCTTGGCTTTACCGACTTCCCAGCCCTTGAGAAGAAGGGCAACACTGTCTCGGAGGAGCTGTAGGACGTTTGACAAGACAGGCATTCACACAAGATAGCTATGACCTCCTAGATGGAATAAACGAATGATGTTTAAACACGCGAAATGAAATTGCCACTGTTACACCGGGCCCTTCTTTATCTACGGTAGTGTCGGCCAATTCCATCATCATCGATAGACAGACATTTCGTCTCAAACACAGGAAACCAGGCCATCTCGATAAGGTACTTGAGCTCCACGATCCCGCCGCCAAGCAGCTCAGTTCCACCATGACAGAGAAGAGGGGGAATAAAAACATTGGGTTTTTCAACTGTGAAAAATACAAAAAGTTCAGTTCTGGGAACCTATGAAAACTCCTAGGAGACTCTTACCAGCCTCAGGTGTAACGATGCTAGGGTTTTGCTAACGGCGGTGGGTTTCGAACCCACACACTCGTGAGAATGGGACGTTCAGAGAATCGTCTCGCCAAATTGGCGCCTAGTAGTCCCACTGCGTCACGAGCTGTTGTTGAAAAACGAAGCCGGTTTCTGGTCTATAAGGGAAGAGAGGTCGGGAAGGCGCGGGTGGGGCTCGAAGCCAGATGCCTGGGAGCAGAGCGCATCAACCACATACTACCTAGGTACCTTACTACTTTAGGTAAGGTACCTACCCATCTATGAACACGACTAGCGTACTAAGGTAGATAGATGGTAGATGCACTCCGGGTTTCCATGTTCAGTGGCGGCTGCAAGATCAATTATGCGTGGCCATTAATTTCGCCTCCTCGCTGATGATCCTCTGGTACGCAAGACGGTTGCTTTGGCCTTCAAAAAACGAAGCTTCCCGGGCCTTTCATGCTCGTCCTCTTCTTGTTTATCACCCGTCCAAGAAGCTGCCCGAGTATCATTTTCCACGGGGCAACGGGCATACCGTGGCCAACCTGAAGTACCTTAGGTACCAATCTAACCTAGCTGGCATCGACACTTACAGTCAAGGTACCAAAATCAGCCCTCGGAGAAAACGAGAGGCAGCAACCTAATCATTGCGCCACGCTACAACGTCAAATTTCCTAGAGAATTGGATGCACTCGCATGCGAGTAAAACCACCGCAATATTCCAAACTCAGCTGGCAGTTTTCAGAGGCTGGGTCGTCTGCGCCAACAACTGCATGCCCGATAAGTTGAAGAAACGACGTTAAATTAAGACGCAGGGACACCCAGGCGCAGCGCCTGTGTCAGTGCAGATCCCACGTGCCTGGATAAGCTGGGAGCCCCACTGCTCGGCGTCCGCCGGGAGACTTTCCGCCCCACAGCTAACCTCATCACTTACCCTCTCACAAACATCAGCGTCAACGTTCGGTCGAACTTCCCCGTCGCCGCCATAATACCACACGCCGCTCGCACTATCTGCACTCATCGTCACGAAGACAACCTTTTCCGCCACCAACAGCCAGTCACGTCGCGGAACACAGGACGCGGGGCACCGCTCACTCTCTTCTTCCCTGTGAGTCGAGTCATTGCGCACGGAAGACAGCGAAACACACCCCGCCACCTCAACAAGAATAGCTGTTTTCCGAACCCCACATCAAGGAGCAAACATGACGGAATTCCCTGGTGAAGGCGTCTCCAGCGCCATCGCGGCTGCTCCGTACAGCCACAGGCCCCCCAGTCCGCCATACATCCCAATTCCCATGACGTTCCCAAAGGGATCTGACGCGTCTACGTTGGTTCCCTCCTACGATAACGTGGACTCAATGCGTCTGACGAGCGATGACCTCAACATAATCACTCGGAATAAGAACCAAACAGCCACAGATAGATCCGTCGGGTGGAGCTATGAGGCTCGACGCCAAGCACAATCAATCCTCGATTTTCTCTATCTCGGCCCACTCTCTGTCGCCCGCGATGCACAATGGCTTGCCCGTGAGGGAATTACTATGGTCATCGTCTCACGTCACTCCAGACTCGCACAGGCCCGTTTGATGAGCGTAGATAAGGTCGCCCAGTCTCTCGGCATCGTCGTCGAGTACCTGGATGTTGCCGACAACCACGAGCTCATCAGGGGCTTCCCAGAAGTTGTGAGAAAGATCAACGGCCATTTGCTCGATGTCTATCGTCGCCAGGCATTAGCTGTACAGGAGGACCAGATGGTCATCGACAACGGCAACTTCAAAGGCGGGAAGGTTTTGATCGTGTGCGAAACTGGAAATGATCGATCAGCCTTCGTCGCGGCCGCTTACATTATGACGGTCTACGGCAAATGCATGGTTTCCAGCGTTCAGTTCATTTCCGTGCAGCGTTTTTCGGCCAATTTTGATGAGGACGGGAAGAGGATGCTTCAGGCATACGAGGATATTCTTACTGCCCAGAGACACGTGTCCAGCGCGACAAGACACGTTCCCCGGGCCGAGCAGTTTGATGGGCGCAAAACTGGCGGGAAGCGAGGCATAGAAGACACCCTCGATGAGGATGACAGGCAGGCAGGCCAAGGATACGAGGGATTCGTCGTGGACCGTGATCGTTATCAAGACAGGGCCAGGTTTGCTCCCTTTGTCGACCCAGGTCATATGTAATGGATGTGTACAAGCTATGGTGGCGATGATTTGGGGCGCATTAGGGATTTCTGGCGTTGGAGGCAACACACATGTCCTTCATGGATGGACTTTTGCATTCATACCGCATTCATGGGGATAGTGGAAGGCATTCGTCTGCCAAGCATGATAGGCGTCGGGGTCGTCAATATACCCTTTTTTTGTCAGTGTCAGACACTTATCGAATATAGAAGCTTGGTATTGTCACCACAGCAGACCTAGGTATACATGATGTTGAATGGACCAGATTGGTCGCTGTCTTTCTGAAGCACGCCTTGTTTGTTTAAGGGTTCTGGGAGCTAGTGTGGACAGGAATTGTCTTCGCTGCATCGTCAAAGAAACGAAAAGGAGAAATCAAGGAATGATTATGTCTGGACTCGGATGAAGTTTTGACTACCTAATGTTCTGACAATATTTTTCGAAAATCATGGACACCAGCTTGGGATTTTCATTTGTACCTCCTTACCTGCACACTGTGGGTGCAGTATTTACTCACTGATTGCCGCCATTGTGGTGGCACTCCTTCCTTGTATCATCAAAAGGAAGGAACGACTGCCACTGCTAACCCACCCTAACGCTCCTGCCTTTCTCAAGAAGAACTTACAAAACAAACCCACTAGATATTTTTTTCACCCACACCTTGAGTTTTGGAGATTCTCTTCCTCTTCCATCTCTCTGCTTCTCCTTCTATCCCTTCTTTACCTCCCCAAGCATCACCACCCTCTTTTGTTAAATGGCGATGCGCACAAACATCCTTTCATTCACTGAATTGAGCTGAGTATTTCAAAATACCTGGCATTCTACGCGTGGCATCTTTCATACCACCATGGAGGAGATCCAGCCTGCCGGTGAGGGCAGACAGCTTCGGCAGTCGACCTTGGCTTATCAGCCGGGCCGGTACGCTGAGTTACAAGCGCATGGAGTCCAGACACCGGCTTTCACAGTACCTGACCCTATTTTTGACGCTGAGGCTGCACGTCACTGTGCCTTTCCGACCATACCGCTCGATCAGCGCCCAGGTCCAAGCGAGGTGTTCATGGAAGAGAGAGAAAAGGAACTGAAGGCACTTGAGAAGCTTGCCACTCCCAGCATTACTGCTGACACTGATAGCAGTGAGTAACCTTCAATTATTGATCCGCTCCACTTGGCTGACCAGAAATGGCACACAAGATCATGAAGACAGAGCTGGATCAGCTTCAGTTGCTCACCTCTCCTCTGAGGAGGATCAATACGAAGGCCCCCTGGAAGTCTGTTCACCCAACGATCAGTCCAGACAGTGCGCTCCCAAGAGAGGTGAAAGCTTCAAGGAATTTTTGCTCTCAATCACCAACGACCTGGACTGGGGATCACCTGAGCCTGAGTCCGAGTCTGAGCTCAGAAATCGCAGCAACGCACTTACCGGAGGCACCTCTGATGCCCAAAGTTCCACAGGCATCTCAGAGATTCAGTGGTCTGGACTTACCAAAGGCGTACAATGGCTTCTCATTGAGACTCTTTGCCGCGCATATCGCTTCCCAGTCACAGTTCAACTCCTTCAACTCACACACGCAGACATCACATCTTTTGTCCAGACTTATATTGGATACTTTCATCAATTTGCAGACTGGTGTGCAAAGATTGATCGGACCCCAGTCATTGATCTCATCCGGGAATCCAGACAAAACTGGTTGAATGTGGATGAGCATATCATCCTTAGCCGACCAGTCCTACCAACTGATCTGATTGCTGCGTATGAGATCAAGCAAGCACGCGCATACTTGCTCAAGGTATATCGTCCAGAGTTCAGTGGATCCCTGAATGACTGGCTTGGTGTGTCCAGAGGCTTTGTTGAGCTTCCCATCGAGCCTAACATTCTGGCTGCCTGCCGGGCTGAGATGACCAAGGCGAGAGGGCATACACAATTGAGCGACTTTCTCCCTATCCAGGCCCGAGAGCCGAGGCCGTGGCGTGCTCGCCTCTCCACAGAATACAGAGCTGGACTAGTTCCTGCTCATGAACTCCAGAGCTTTTTCGCAGACTCTTTCCCACCTTCAAGTGCTCTTTTACTACCCAAAGCAGTCACCCCGGAGGCTATTCACGACATTTGGCATCCTCAGGTGGCTGCAGGCTTCCCAGTCGTCTCAGCCAAAGGAGGCGGCCAGGTCGAGCAGCCACAGAACTCCAACCAACTCAATCAACTTCACATTCCTCGAGTCAACCCTCGCGAAGTTCCTGCATCCAACATCAGTCTGTCTCAGGGCTATTCCATCGTCGAAAATAGTCAGGTAAGCGCTCGCCTTCTTTTGCACCTCATCACCTTCCTCCTCATCACCTTCCTCCTCATCACCTTCCTCCTCATCCCCCTCGTCCATGCTCAGGCCGAGCTCGATTCCGAGAAACTTGCAGTCTTCTAATCTTCAAAAGAGTTCGCAGGTCAATTCCGCGCAGCACTCTGGTTATAAAACTGAATCGCCGACGGGCGGATATTGCCAGTCAGTGTTGAGAAAGCCCGCCCTTCGCGATCGCCCCAACGATATGGATGGATATCCTGGCTTCGACCGGACTATCCGAACAACTGGTTCCGCTGGACACGCAAGCAGTGTGGCGGACCAGAAATCCCCCTCTCACGAGGCACACGGACAGCCGATAATCGGAACCTCCGCCCTGCATACTTTGAACGCCCCTCAGGGACCTCACCAGAACGTCATGCATCAGGAAACTAAAACTTGGGCGTCTATCCAGCCGCACTTTGTTCCTCGGGGTCCTGGCGATGATTCCAACACCTTAACCCATGGCGCCAATGTTTCGTACGCCGGAAACAGCATGTTACCTGCTCGACAGAACGATCTTGCCGCGGACGCTAAGCTACGCGAAAGCCCCGAGTATGAGAAGCTTCCTGTTGAAACTTCTGGATGCCTTACATCCGTCTTTTCCGACCCGGGCAAATTGCAGCCATCCAATGAACCAGGAACATCTAGTTCAGCAACGGCTCGACACCCACAGAGCGCTCTAACGATCAGTGAAGACAACAGCGCATCCAAGTACACGTCGCCGTATCTGGCCAATCCTTCAACCAGCCTGCTTCTTGCGGAACCTCGCTTTCAGCTCAAGAGCCCCGAGATCCGCCAGAATCAAGACAAGTCTGGCAAAGCTGCTTTTGAACGGGACAATCGCGAGGTCATCGTGATTAACGATGAGTCGGATGCCGCCGATGGTCCTGTCGCCTGTGACACCCCAGATAAGGTCGAAGAAGGGCCTTCGCGTGTAAGCACTCAGAGAAAAGGTGTTGCATCGTTGGCTGGAATGGCCAGCAAGGCCAGGCGCAAGCGGACTACCGAAGAGAGCGACGAAGATTACCAACCCCGAGCGAAGAGAACCCGAAAGTCAGCCCCCAAGAAGCCAACCACTCGAGAGCAGGTGCATGAAAACGGATCAATCCAGCCACCTCAGAACGCCCCGCGTCAGCTTCTTCCTGCAGCTGTGGCACAGCCGGTCAAACGTGGCCGCGGCCGTCCAAGGAAGCACCCGAGACCCGAAGATCTCGCCGCTCAAGCACCTGTACTTGCAGGCTCGACATATGAGCATGCTCGGGATGGCCCAGGCGCCCTGAAAGATGCCATGCCAGCATCATCTGCCAAAGAGATCAACTCCATGCGTGCGACGGTTAAGTCTGGCAAGGGGGCTTCCGCAGCAAGCCCTGACTTCAAGTATTCGGTGGCCCAAGAAGATCAGACTCCGGTTCTTGCGGCCGGCATGGATTTCTCAACAGCTGCCGCGTCTACAAACTTGGGATCAGAATTCGAGATGAACTCTCTGGTAGGCCAAAGGTCTCAGGGAACTGCCCCCAAGATTATTCTCAAGGTCAAGCCTTCAGATGGTCAAACCGCTGCCTCGGAGACCTCAAGGACTCAAACGCCTTACGAGCAGTCGGTTATTTCGCCTCATCCGTACCAGCATCCCGCATCCCAAATCCCCGTTTATCCACACACACCTTCTGTTTATCAAGCACCCACCGGAACGGCATCTGCATTCGGCATTGCCAGTAAGCCCGCGTGGGATCCCGCCTCCCTTGCTCCTGTTCCGCAAGCCCCGCAATTGCCAAGCAACCCAGGCGTGAAGGATGATCAAGGACATGGGCAGACTCCGGGACAGGGTAGCAACAACGGCCTATCGCGTCCTCCCCAGTACAATAACTATCAGGAGTTCTGGAAGGTGCACGAAAACGGCCAACAGTTCTATCGCGAAGCTAGTATCCGGGGAGTGCAGGCCGATGCCATGCAAGGAGGCAAAGCATTCCATGCCATGAATGGCGCGGAAAGCCCGCCCGGTGTCTCATTCGCAGCATCCGCTCCGACTGTATCAGAGAGACCAGTCCAGACCTCACTCCTTCGCCAGGCCACGATTGCTGCTGCTCAAAAAGCTGCCCAGTCACACTACTCTCAAGTTCGCATGCAGGAAGGCACTGGGCTCCGACCTTCGTCTGAAGAAGCTTCGAGCGCGGAAAGCCCCCAGCAGGTACCCAGTCCAGCTTTGGCAGGACCCGCACCCATCCGCAGCCCGTCAGTCCTCGAGACGATTGAATGGCAAGTCAAGGGGCAGGCCGAACGAGCTAACAACAAGGCGCAAAAATCGACTGACTCAACGGATGAGGCTGCAATGTTGGCAGGAAAGGCCCAGAAGGTTATCGACGAGACAGCCTAAAGACTGACACAAGTAATAGAAGGCAAAAAACAGGGGATCACTACACACATAGTGAACCTTGAACAACAATTCGCAGCACACAGACTAAAAAAGCAAACAGCTTTACAGACACGCCCATTGAGCTATCGTGGCGTATGATGAGACCGTTGAGATTTCCGGCTCGTTTTGCAAGAGAACGAAACCTTACCTTACCTTGCTTCTTCCTGGAGGGTAGATCCACTTGGATGCGGGCAATTGGTTTCTTTTGGAAGTTGGCATATGGCCCGTTTTTACGTGCAATCTTTCAGGATTGTTACGGATTCTGAAATTCGGTCTTTGGCTGTCTCTGGACGACACCCTTTTTTTCACGATGTAGGAATACCCAAACTTCGCAACTGCTTGTAGAGTAGAAAAGAACAAATGAGATTGCTTTCACCTTACAGTACTGACCAAAGACTGACGCATGTATTCAGCATGTCAAGTTATTGAAGTTCAACTCGAGTGAGAGAAGCCTATGTGCTGATTTGACGTTGATGTGGTAGGCCCGCCCGAGGTTCTGGGAAGCGTCTCATGCTACTGGTTATCTACTCTATAGCGGCCGTTACGAATGCGTATAACTGTGTGAAAGTCCCGGCCAAAGGCCACGAATGTCTGGAGAACAAGTAATGATGAGTTGAATGCTGAGGCCCAAGCGAAGGAGAGGCATGTTGTCGGTCGTTGAGATTTTGGGTGTGTCTTATGTAATCCAAACGCTGAGCTAAGCTTGCAGGGTACCCTGGGCGACGATTGTGGGTCGAGCTTGCATCACCGAGCTTCACAGGACGTTTACGCCCAGTCAAGTCAAGGCACAGAAGCACCGCCTCCCACTTCGAGAACGGCCCCCGATTACCCCAATCCACGTCCTTGGCCACACTCCCACGCGGCCCTGCACCAGACTGACGACGATCCACTCAACAACGACAACATCTCTCTCGCACCACCCATCTCCGACGCATACTCCAGTTGGTCTTAAGTGCGCTTAATATTTCTCCGTCGGTGTCTCACGAGAGACCAGAAACGAACCCGCCGTCTCCGCCCGCCACAAGAGGCCCGAGCAGCCTTCAATACCGGACAACCTCCCACCCGTTCGCTGACGCTGCCAGCCAGCCGCCCGACAAGAAAGCCCATCATGGCTCCTCGCATCGAAGCACAAGAGATTGAGACGTACTGGAACATATTCTCTGCCCGGACGGGTGGATCGCAGTTCCTGACGGGAGAGCAGGCCGCGCCGGTGCTCAAGAACAGCGGCCTGACGGATAACCAGCTCGAGCGGGTGTGGGACCTCGCCGACGTCGACAATGATGGTAACCTCGACTTTGAGGAGTTTTGCGTCGCGATGCGAGTCATCTTTGATATTCTGAATGGGGTGAGTGGCTTCTTCACTCGCATTGTCGCTCTTGTTTGCTAACGGTGTGTTGTGCTCTCAAGGAATACGCCGACGTCCCCACGACACTGCCCGATTGGCTCGTGCCCGAGTCCAAAGCACACCTCGTCCAAGCAAATCGCGCACTCACGGGGAAGCAAGTGGCATTCGAGCAGGTCGAGGATGACCCAGACTCACCCGGCCTGAAAGACGGCTTCGACTGGTACATGAGTCCCCAGGACAAGACCAAATACGAGTCGATATATCAGGAGAACAGGGATGCGCGGGGAGAAGTCGCCTGTAAGTTCTAACACAAAACGGAACTTGCTCATGACCAGAGCCTTGGCTGACGTACCGCTCGCCGTAGTCTCCTCCTTAGAAGATCTCTACGAGTCTCTCGACGTCCCCGACACCGACATTCGCTCCGCTTGGAACCTTATCAACCCCTCGGCCGGCCCTTCCATCAACAAGGACGCTTGCCTCGCCTTCCTCCACATCCTCAACAACCGCCACGAAGGGTTCCGCATCCCGCGCACCGTCCCCGCGTCTCTCCGCGCATCCTTTGAGCGTAACAAAATCGATTACCAGCTCGATAACCAGTCCGCCGCCGCCTCTCGGTGGGCCACCAAGGCCGACGACTCGACGGCGACGGGCCGCAAAGCAAAGTTTGGCGACCAGTACCTTACCCGCCTCGGCCGCAGCGGCTTCAAGTCGGGCGGCACCGATTTTTCTACCTCCAAGACGGACGACTGGGAGGAGGTGCGGCTCAAGAAGCAGCTGCAGGAGCTTGACGAGAAGATTGCGCGCGTCGAGGCCGACGTCGAGCGCAAGAAGGGCGGCAAACGTGACAGCAAGCCGGCCCTCGTCAAGCGGGAGCTCGAGCAGTTGCTTGATTACAAGCGCAAGGAGCTGCGGGAGCTCGAGGAGGGGTCCGGCAAGGCCAAGGGCGGCGCCAGCCTCAAGAACGTGTCGGAAGACCTTCAGACTGTGCGAGAGCAGGTCGAGGGTCTCGAGACGCACCTCGCGTCGCGGCAGCAGGTGCTAGAGCAGTTGCGGAGAGAGATCGAGGACGAGAAGCTTAGCAGATGAAAAAAAAAGGGGGTTGGAGAGAGAATTGCATGTATAGCGGTCTCACACGGGTGTGGCTTGGTTTAATTCTGGAGCTGGAGCTGGCTGGTGCGGCGGCTGGGAAATCTTGACGTCAAATTTATGCGGAGTTTTTTTTCTTTGTTCACTAACTTGCCCATGTGCGTGTAGGACTACATCGTTCATCTCCGTCGTTGCAGAAGAGGGACGCAGAGGCAATTCAGGAAGTGAGTTCGGAAGAGTGAACTAGACAGACGGTGGAAGTGGTAAATATAGTCCGAGAAGAATCAACTCCTTAGCCCTCCAAAGGGTGCTCTAATTAAGAGGATGTAAATGTAGGTACAGACGAGCAACTGAAAGACTCTGACCCGCCTCCCACTCTCAAGCTCACCATCACCACTGTGAGCCGTTGGTGTACTTGGGCAGCCAGTCCGAACCTAGCGTGCGTCCCTTAACAGCCCAGACGAAGAGCGAGGGTACTTTGACCCAGCCGACACGGCCGGCGCCGCGGCTGCGGCCCGTTGAGCACACGAAAATGTCGACGGGCATGCCCTTGACGACCTGTTGGTCCTTGCCCTTAATGGCGAGCTCGATGTTCTTTACCACGCCGGCAGCCTGTGATTACTAGTCAGAACACGGACATGCTGCTGTTGAGACGGCTTAGGTTGTCTCGGTGACTTACCTGCTTGTCCGTAGCCATGAAGCCGGCGCGGGGCTTGGAGACCAAGTCTCCGCAGGCCCAGACGTTATCGGCACCCTTGACACGCATGTAGTCATCCACGTTGACATATTTGCGGTCGGTGAGCAGGCTGTTGTCAAGGAACTCCGAGTTGGGCACCAGACCCATGGTCGGCAGGTACAGGTTAGTCTTGAGTTTCTCGCCGTTCATGAGCGTCACCTCGGTCTGGCCGTCGGGCAGGGGGCGCGAGTTTGCGACCCTCGCATTTCTCTTCACCTGAACGCCGAGTCTAACGATCTCGTTCTCTATGCCCTTGGCGGCCGTGTCGCCACCGAGAATGTCCTCGTCCGCAGCCAAGAGGATGACCTCCTTGTCCTTATACTCGAAGCGAATTTCGGCGGCGGTCTCCACACCGGTGGGGCCGGCGCCGGCAACGATAATGTGCTTGGCCGACTTCACCTTTCCGGCCGTCTCGTGCAGCAAGCCCAGCGTCTTCTCATGAGAGTCGGCACTCTTCCACGGCATATCCGGACTGGCGGAGCGGGCGCCGGTGGCGAGGACCAAGTAGTCGTACGGCAAGGATCTCGGGCCGGAGGGGGTGGAGACCAGTGCCGACTTGCGGGCCAGGTCGAGGCCCGTGGCGGTGCCGAGAACGAACTCGAAGCTCTCTTTGGGGTACTGGGCGAACCCGGATTCGATTGGCTGGAAGACCTGCTCATCCTTGAGCACGCCCGGCACGATTGCTCGGACTGAGGCCATATTCCAGTAAAAATGAGTCGTCTGCCATTCCGTCAGCTCCTGTTGTCATGTTTCTTTCCTCTCCACGGGAACTCGCGAATGCTCGCAAGCGGAATGAGCCGTTTGCTTCATCCGACCCGGTGGAACATCTGCAACTACGCCGCCCCCACGGGCGTCCGAAGCTGACAGTGGCGCCATCCCCGGCTCCCGTAGTAGTCGTCCGATTTCCCCTTGCTGTACCAATCAAAGTGTCTTACCTTTGAAACGAGAATAACTCTGAGGTCCTGCTCTTGCTGGCGCGTGTACTTGAGCAAGCGATGCGCGACTGCGAGCCCGCCGTACGCAGCACCGAGAACGACGACTGTCTTGACCATTTTGTCTCTGTCTGTAGCTCGTGGCTCTTGATCTGGGTTGTAGTCGTAGCTGAAGCTGCAGAGAATGGGGGGGGGGGGGTGTCCGTTGACAAGGCTATTCGTACCTGCCCAGGCTTCGATTCAGTAGTTGGCACGATATCCAGCAGACGCAATTGCTGTATAATTGTGCTCGTCAAGGTGTTAGAGATGTTGGACTTCAACATCGGCTTGTGTGAACGGGGCTGAGGGACGGCCGGTATTTATCCAATACTGCCACTGCGTGGTCCGAGACTCGCAGGACCCCCAAGCGGCATGGATTACATCCGTTTCCCCGTTCAGTAGAGAGACGCGTCCTCACCCCAGGCTGCGCTAACAAGCAGCGCAAATGGCCCATTAGTATTTTTTGGGTAGGTTTCAGTCTCCAAGTCCGTGCCGTTGGTGATACAACGTGTGGTAGGTCAGCCCAAGGCTATTGTCCGTCCTTGGCTGGTGTGGCGGTAGGTCCCCCGGTGTCCGTCCGTGCTTTCCCCACGCGCAGAAGGCGATATGACGGACTGTCATTTGACGGCGTTGCGAAAAGAAGGGACAAAAAAGCCAGAGGAAGTACATGCTTGATGCAGCAGGTTGGTGCAATTCGGAGTTGATGGTGGGCCTGCTGAGATCATGGGCGTTTCCCAGCCGTTTCCTGGCGGGCGGATGTCGATTGTTTTGACGCGTCAACATCCCGCTGAGCGAAGTGCTGTGTCCCTCGAAGCAGCCTGCCCGGAGACCGTCCCAGGAGCTATCCGATTCGCTCGACCGTGGATCAAGCAGCAGAAAAGCACTACGAGGTAACCTTATCCAGACGCAAGCCTGAGATGTACGTCACGGAGAGATGCCCATAGCCGTGGCCACACAGAGGCTGTTAGGATTCCAACCAGAGCGTGCCGGTGCATTCCAGCCACGGGACTTCTGGAGAGGGCAATGGCTCAGATGCACTGCTAAGCAACCATACATCGTTCTGGCTCAGCAATGCTTCGGCGATATGGCGATATGCTCGTTAAGAGCCCAACTCATGCGTTCGTTTGGTCGTCGGCGAGCAAACTGCGTGGATGAGCTGAGTGCAGGGCTGCAAACACCCCCACACGAAGATTGTGGTAGGGCCCACCGGTTCAAAAGCAGGGCTGCAAACGTCTGGCTGCTCTGCACAAAGCCATTGTGTTCAACGCTGACCGCAGGGAAGCTGACAAGCCAGCAGGTGGCGGCAACTCGCGGGTAAGCGCCCTGGCCGTCCCTTCGATTCTGGCTTGTGATGCTGACAAAATCCGGCGCCTCGCCATCAGGAGGAAAAGGCGACAAAATGACTTTCCGTGGCTTCGCTGGTACGCATGGTTGAAGAACACGGCTGGCGTTGCTAACGGGTAGCGGCGGGCGCGTGATGTTCCTCTGGAAATGTCGGGGAGATGCACCTAGCTCCCAGCAAGCCGAGGTCACAGGTCACGCTGGTCCCCTGGATCCCGTTGAGGTTTAGGCCACTCCACACCCGCTTGAGGGGCCACCTGCACAGAGCTGGCCCCAGCCCAGTCCGTTCCAGGTTCCTTCCCCAAAGCTCCGCCAAAGCTCTGGTGCTGCAGCTCCTGTTCCTGAACCGTGCTGGCAGGGCGGTGGGCATGGATCCTAGCCGCCAGGGAAACAGGGCTCAGCAGCAGCAAGTACTCTACGGTTACCTTACCTTAGGTAGGTAGGTACCTTAGGCTTGTGAAGTCACAGAGTCGGGACCTCGTCTGGCCCTCCATGGCGGCGTGTGGCGGTGCAGCCAGCAGCCCCGGGCCGGCCTAATGACAGCATCAGCTGCCCCGCGCGCATATGATGAAGCGTGGGTGGACCTTCTAACCCCGCCAAAAGATCCAACCCTCCCTCCGCCTCCCAACACTGATCAACCTACTCCACGAAACGCTCAACAATCCTCCTGCGATATATTCTCGAGACCACCGAGCCCGCAATCCACACTCTGCACTTCTCCCTTTCACACCATCTTCTCCACGTTCATCATGTCTGCCCAGAGCGAAGCCTTCAAGCAGGCTGTCATTGACAGCAAGAAGCTTACCTCCAAGCCCTCCAACGAGGAGCTTCTCGACCTCTACGGTACGCCTCTGCCTGCTTGATCGCCGTGACCGGGCCGCACCACTGACTTGCACAACAACAGCCCTGTACAAGGTCGGCACCGGCGAGAAGATTGCCGACGCCACCAAGCCCGGCATGTTCGACCTCAAGGTGAGAAACTCATGCCACCAGACCCCAGTGCTGCAATCAAGGGACTAAATGCGGTTGTGTCACAGGGCAAGGCGAAGTACAACGCGTGGCAGAAGGTCGTCGACGAGGGCAAGACCCCCGAGCAGGCCCAGGAGGAGTACGTCGCCCTCGTCAACAAGCTCAAGGAGGCCTACGGCTTTGACGCCTCCAAGGAGCCTGAGGCTGTTGGCCAGTAAACACATCTTGGACAGCTGGAAAAGGCCATGAGAAACGATGCGGTTTGAAGCGATGTGTCGGGCCCAGAAACGGGCACGTAACGAGAAAGAACCAAGGATCAATACAATGATACCACACGTCTTTTGACAGGAACTACATAGTGTGTCAGCATGTGAACATGTGCCGGACACGATCCTACTCGACCCCCCAAACCCGGCCCATTCTGTCTGGCTCGGAGTGGGCAAGTGTCGCCACCCAGGGTATCTCATCCTCCCCGTACTGCTGCAGCGGCAGGTTATAGGGTATACGGACTCCAACAACCGGGTTGCCGTCTGCAGCGTCTTTCGGGGGCATGTCCGTCCCAAACGTGCCCACCATTGTGGCCTTTTCAGCAATAAGCGCCGGCCAGACCAGAACGCCAATCTCCCACGACGCGATCCTGACCTCCTGCAACGCCCCTGCGGCTTCCCCCCATGCCTGCTTCGATATGTTTGCCGACGTGAGCAGCGCCCAGTCGATCGATTCCTTGCCGTATCTGATGTACGTCTTGATATGAGGCGCTGCCCGCTGCCTACCAGCTTCCTTCACTGTTGCCGTCTCGGGCAGCTCTGTGATGGTGTCAGTCATGCAGACGCCTCCAAGCCAGCGCCTAACGTACCCTGCCCTTGGGGAGCATCATTTGCCCAGTGGCAAAAGATGGGCCGCAAGTACGCGAGTTGTTTCGCCTGCTGCTGGGATTGGATCTTGGTGTGAATCGATCCGCCCGACGCATAACCATCCAGGCTTCGTCTGATCTCATCTGCTGTGGGGAAGACTACTTTAAATGTAGGCCTGGAAGTCTCCAGAGAGCTACTGCTGGTTACGGACAGAGAATCGAAGAGGCACTTCTGCAGCCAGCTGTCGGTAGCACCTAGAGTGGCAATCGAGGAAATTTGAACCACGACTTCTGACTTACCATTTTGCACCGGAACACTGCTCAACGTCCGCTTCAGAGCAGGCCGACCCCATGCGGCCTGGGAGGTGTCGCGTACCGAGTGACGTCCCGGCACGCTTGCAACTAGAGCAGCGCGAACACCTGAGAAATCGTAGCGGCCCAGCCCCTCGATCAGAGCTCTGAGCGTGGGCCTTCGGACATCGTATGCTCTCAAGTAGCTCAGAAGATCGTGTTTGAACCTCTGTCCCGTGCCGACGAGGAGGTCGGCTGTGGGGATATCCTTTTCTGGCAGAATTGGGAGTAGAGGTGACATCCACACGGCGTTCGTCATGTTCGTCCAATCCTTGGCAATCATGTTGGCCGTGTGTATAAATACCTGGGCCGAGTCGTCATGACGGATCAAAATCATCATCTTGGAGTGGTGTGTGCCGAACATTTCTGGCATGAAGGCGCCATGGAGCTCGACATTGCTGTAAGCCGCGGCGTCCTCCTGGGTAAACGATGAGCTGCCTGTCGAGTCAGACGTATTGGAGACATACCTGGAGAGCCAAACGACTGGGGTCTTCTTTCTTCCAAAAGCCATGCACGACGTGGACTTTGATCAGATTCTTGGCGTCTTCGTCAAAGTGGCTCATTAGGAAATGAATGTCGTGCAGGTAGTTGAACTCCCAGCATTCGGCAATCAGAGGATCTCCCAGGATGTCTTTGAGTGCGACAGTGTCTCTATTGGCCGCTTCCGGCAGGTCTCGGATCCGGGTGAGCTGGAACGGAGACCTGATGCGTTGACCCTCTCTTTTTCTCTTCCTGGGAGGACTGATGGGTCTGCTTAGAGATTCTGGTCCGTCTGAATTGGTTGACGCCTCTGATTCCTTGACATCGTCGGGCATGCGAGCTCTTTTGGCGGGTCGCTCCATTTTGGCATCTGGGCTCTGAAGCAGTGACGGCTGGATGAACCGATATCAACTCACAGTTCCAGCAGTGACGTTGGTCTGTCGATTTGGCTGGATGCCTTTGGGGTGTATGTTGTTTGTCGATACCTAAGGTAAGACGGGAAGGAAACGCGCCCAGTAGCAGCCACTAAAAACACCGGTGTTGAACTGGCCGTAGGTCGGCAGCAGATAGGTGCCCGGGCCACCTCCTCAACTTCTTTGACTTACCTATCTTCCATTTCGTCCAACTCACCTCGACTTGATCGTGACAAAGTATCTAACGAGTATGTGACTCTCAACTTCAAAATGGCCTGGTTCAATCTGGCTAGGTGCTCGGGGAAGGTTCTTTGTCACTGGCATAGATTTTGAAAAGCCATGTGCATCGACATGCAAATACTCAATTCTAGTTTAGACCAAAGACTACTAGTTTTCAAGAGCGTCAAAGAACTCGACTTCCTCCTCACTTCCATCGTCAGAAAACAAGACAAATTCGGTGTCATCAGGGTCATCTGACATCGTCCAAAGCTCGTATGACTGGGCGGTAGTTGGATGAGCCGAGTGACTGTCAAAAGTCCGGGTGTCGTCTCCGTCATCCCTGACTCCCAGCCTGCCAATTTCACGGACCGGGATCTCTGACATGAAATTACACTGCTTTCTCATAAGAAAGTCGTCGGTATTTCGGTCGGCGATATCCTGCAACAGCTGTTTGAAAGCCAACATCTCCGTGTACGTCGGCACCGTCTCGCCGGGCTGTCGTTTCTCCTCGCTGCCAAACATTCTGGCCGCCATTATTTTCATTGGGGGATCACCAGACCCATTCGCCTGATCTGGATTGATGCCCCTGATGCAGGCATCTCTCAGAATCTCTATCAACTCCAGGTTTGCACTCTGGGCTGCAAAGTGCAAGATGCCCGACCCCTCCTTGTCGATGGCATCAAGCCTGACACCACGCTCCAACAACAGCTCCAGCAGGGCCGCGTTGCGCCACAGGATCGCATCGTGAATCGCCGTTCGCCCTTCAAAACCCGACTGTTGAGATGGCATGTCAAGATCCATACCAGAACTGATGAGCAGGTCGAGTGACCGAGCCCAGTTGCGTCTCTTCGGATTCCAACGTCCGACATTGCATATTCGTCGGGCACGGTACGACAGAGGACTTTCCCAATCTGTGTCTGTCTGTATAAAGCTCTTAGTCCCGTGATCCAGCAACAACCTGATCATATCAGGGTTGTCGAAAGCAAAGATGATGGCGGTTTCTCCCGTGGAGCCAAGGGGGTATTTCACCCGAGCATCGACTTCCGCCCCGGCAGCAAGAAGCGCCTGGGCCATCCTTACTGAGCCGGGGGTCTCATAGCGGGCGGCGTAGTGCAGTGGTGTCCATCCGCCGCGTGTTGTGGTCTCGGTGCTGGCGCCCCGGTCCAAGAGGGTATTGAACGAGCCGAGGTCGTCCAGGAAGATGGCCCAGTGCAGGGGACACCACCCGTAGTCATCAAGAGCATTTACATCGGAAGGAGCTTGTGTTATGGCACGTGACAGCGACATTGTCGTACCCCCCAGCACGGCGTCATGTACTGGCGTTGACATTCCTTCTTGATGGTCCTGCAAACACGCAAGTTCCTCAACTATGCGCCGATGCTCGGGCGTAAAGGTAGCAAGCAGGTTCTGCTTCATTGCATGGTACAGAATTACGCGAGAGCGTTTGACGACCGTCCTGAAAGTCTTTCAGTACATTGGCTCGATTTTGGAGTCCGCCGGTCGACGTACCATCCGGTCAAATTCTGCGTCTTTGTGGACCAACCTTGCTCGATGAGAAACTTGGCCACAGGCAGATTCACGTCGCGGAGGGATATCTGATGCTCAAGTCAGGCATGACAACAGGAACAAGTAACCTTCCCCTAGGACACTGGGGATGGTTGCGCCTACCATCAGAAGTGAGTTGCCACTTTCGTCGACATCGGTCGGCAAAACTGTCGAGTTCGAAATGCCTCGTTTGATCCAGTCTATATCGGAGTTGTAGACAACCGACAGCATCTGTCCTGGCGGCACCATCCTTGGAACATGAAGATGAATGGCAGAGCCAGCCCCAGTCAGACTCCCCCAGGATGTTGCCAGGAACACAGCACGGGAAATGAACCATTTGGGGAATGTATACACAAGTCGCAAAGAGGAGTGGCTTTTACACCCTGAGATATCGCAAGCCCGAGGTTTCAAGAGTGGTAAACTGTTATACTGCATGAAGAATGAGCCTAGCACTGACCGGATCCACGTAGGCGTGTGGAAGGATGAAGAAACGTGACACTGGCACTTGCAGTAGGAGGAACAAGGTCGCTGAATAGACGCATATAGTGATAGAGACGTCATGGGGTCACGATTTCGGGTCGATAGTGGCTGATATGCATCAGCCTGCAGCAATCGTTCGATGCCGCTCTGCACATGCTCGAGGGACGCGTGAACTCTGTCGAAGCCGCTCTGGGTGGCATGCAGCATGGCATCGTTCTTCTCGAGCTGTCCATCGAAGTTCTGAGAGGAAGCCTGGACGAGTTGGTGGATGTCGATCATGACTTTTGCTTGCCTCATACTACACAAGCATCAGCAACCACGGAACAGGACCAATGCCTGGAATGACTGAAATCTGACCTTTGTGCTGAGATGAGGGCCCCGAAACACAGCGTCAAGTCATTTCTAGTTGAGCTTGCCCTGGCCCGTAGTCGAGCCACACCGTCCTTCTGCCGCAGCCAGGCTCGTTTGGACACGCGCAGCTCTCCATTCTCCTTAGTTTTGGTAAAGCGATGGCAGAGAGCCTGCCATTCCTCCGCGATAAGCTCCAGCTCAGTTTTCAATGCCAGGGCGGCAGAGACGTCGAGCGAGGGAGAGGCGACGTTTGCCAAGGGTGCCTTGTTCAGTTCTTCAAGCGAGGTCCTGACCTGCTCTGTAATTGCCTGGAGAGTTGTCAGCTCGTTGACGAGGACACAAAACTCTGATGGCACCTGGCGCAAAGACACGAGCGCTTGAACACCTCTGACAGCGGCAACCGACGCTTGGAAAACAGCGATAGAGCTCGCTATGACCGAGAGCGGATCCATGAAAGCGAGGATGTCTGAAGAGAAGATTGGCCTTGGGCACCGGGACTCATGCGCGGCGGAGAGAAGGCTATGAGCCCAGCGGCCTGCATATCAGCTGAGAATCTGGGCGAATCATCTCGTGCGTTCAGTCAGATGGGGTTAGCCAGACCAGATTAACCTGATGGAGGCAGTGAAGGGCATGAAGAGAACAGCAGGCATCCAATTCGCAGGCCCCGGGACCAGAACCATCCAGGCAGTGCCTCGAGGCTGCCAGTCGAGGCTGCCATCGGGACGCTCGCATGGTCAGACCAGGATATTGCCCCATCGTCAAATGATCAAACGAGGGCTGAATCAGCTTCACGGGAACCATGCCGGATGCCAGTTGAGGACGTCTCATGAGTCAACTGGGACTTTGGTAATCTGGGGTTCTATGAGTTTTCCATCCTTGAGCGATGGGTCCTTGAGCGATGGGTTGACGATCTGCACGTGCCAAAGGGGGGGCGGCAACGAAACTCCAGGCTGTGTTTGGTGGTTTGCGTGGAATGCCAACCCAACACCAAGGTGGCAATCTGGGATGGATAAGCAACTTTGCTACCTATTCTTATCGTGGGTGGATCCACTTGGGGTGCTCTAAATTGCCAGGTCGAAGTTTGCCGAGCTTTGAGTGGGGGGGGGTGGGGGGGCGATGGCGGGCGAAAACAGGCGGGCAGCTGGCAGCACCACGCTCCAAGTTCCAACAGGCTCCCACAGGCTCCGCTTCCCGCCTGCCGGCCTGGCACGCCTGGCTACCTAGGCAGTAGGCACCTCCAGGCGCCAGCCCGCCCAGCGAGACTGTGGCCTAACGTAATGGGCTGCGGGCTGCGCGCAATTGCCTCATCTCTCAGGCAGCACGTTCCTTGTTTGGCCTGCCCGCGCAACGGCTGGACCTGGACCACGCTACAGAATCAATCTTGACACACGGTCTTCTCCTGACCTGCCAGTCCTGTCACTCGCTTTGTTGGTCCCTTTTGCTTGGCTCCCCCTTTGCAAAAGCACCCGACCACCACCCTTTTTTCTCCTTGGACGCCGCTCGACGAATTCGGGAGGCTTGGGCCCAAGACGAAAAAAGGGAAGATCGATTCTTCTTCGCCCTCAGACCCTCCATGTCTCCGACTAATCAATAGATTTACCTAGACCCTACCCTTTGTGACCCCTCGACCACATCACATCGCGACACGATCCGATCGATCCACTCCTCTCCGCCGCCGCATCTTCGCTTCTCCGCCGACGCTTGCGCTCTGTCGCTCTTCCTCAATCGATCGCGTGCACTCTTACTCTGCGTTATCGCCAGGCGACACCTGCTGCATTTCTTCTCCTCAGAATCCTTCGCACCCACGCGGTGCAGCCTCGTCGCCGCCATGAGGTTATCTCCTTTATTCCTTTTCCTCGGCTCGACCCTGATTGCAGGCGTGCAAGCAGCAGGCAAAGAGCAGGATGATCGGGAAAACACCTACTTCAACTCGATGAAGGTGCCACCAATACTCGAGTTGACACCCGACACCTTCGACAAGGAGGTGAAATCTTCGCAATTCATGCTTATCAAGCATTACAGGTAACCCTCTCACCCCTGCCATCCGCGTTACCAGTCCGTAGCGCAGTAGCTGATTGACCATGACCCAGCCCGTACTGCCCGCATTGCATAGACTATGCGCCCATCTTTCAGACGCTGTACGAATTCTACTACACTTCAAAGCCGGAGAAAGAGGACAAGCCCTTCACGGAGTTCTACGACTTCCGCTTTGCCACTGTGAATTGCGTGGCCTACTACGATCTTTGTGCCTCCCACAACGTCGCCTCATACCCCAGCACCATCCTCTACAAGAACGGCGAACAGGCAGAGTTGATCAAGGGCGTCAAGGAAATTGACCAAGTCAGCCCAATCATCGAAAAGCATCTGGAGGCCGCCAAGCCCGGATCGCGACCTCGAAGCCTCGAGCTGCCCGAGGCCGGTGACAAGTACTCTCCGGACCACAAGCCTGCCAAGGCCGATGACCCCAAGAAGGCCGCCGACGACAAGACTGATGCCAAGGCGGACGCGAAGACCGATGCCAAAGCCACCGATCCCAAGGTTCCCGGACAGGCCGACGACAAGACCGATGCGAAGGCGCCGCCCAAGGAAGAGTCCAAGACCCCGCCCAAGGCCCCTCCCGCGAAAGACGAGAAGACTGACGCAAAGGCCGACGCGAAACCCGACGCGAAGAGCGACGACAAGCCAAAAGCTGACATAAAACCCGATGCAAAGGCGGATACCAAGGCTACCGCTACTGCCGAGAAGGCTGTCGCGACTCCTACCAAGGCCGTGGTCAAGAAACCCACCGTCACCCCCAACAAGGACGGCATCTCGGTACCACTAACTGCAGAGAGGTTCCAGACCCTGGTCACCATGACCCAGGACCCCTGGTTCGTCAAGTTCTACGCACCATGGTGTCATCATTGCCAGGCCATGGCGCCTAACTGGCAACAATTGGCCAAAGAGATGAAGGGCAAGCTGAATATCGGTGAGGTCAACTGCGATGTGGAGTCCAGGCTCTGCAAGGACGTCCGACTTCGCGGTTACCCCACCATTCTGTTCTTCAAGGGCGGCGAGCGTGTCGAGTACGACGGCCTGAGAGGTCTCGGCGACTTTGTCCACTACGCCGAGAAGGCCATCGACATCTGCGAAGGTGTCCAAGACGTGGATGCCGAGTCTCTGCAAGCCCTCGAGGAGAAGGAGGAGGTCATCTTCATCTACTTCTACGACCATGCTACTACCACCGAGGATTTCATGGCGCTCGAGCGACTGCCGCTCAGCCTGATTGGCAAGGCCAAGCTCGTGAAGACGAAGGACCCTGTACTGTTCGCCCGTTATAAGATTACCACCTGGCCCCGACTGCTCGTCTCCAGAGAGGGCCGCCCTACGTACTATCAGCCGCTCACTCCCAAGGAGATGCGTGACGTTCACGGCGTCTTGAACTGGATGAAGTCGGTTTGGCTGCCGATCGTCCCTGAGATGACGGCATCTAACGCTCGCGAGATCATGGACGGCAAGATTGTCGTTCTGGGCATTGTCAACAGGGAGGACCAGGAAGGCTTCCTCAGAGCCAAGCGCGAGCTGAAGAGCGCCGCCAATGAGTGGATGGACAAGCAGATCCTTCTCTTCCAGCATGAGCGACAAGAACTGCGCGATGCCAAGCAGCTGCGGATCGACGAGGCGGATGACCGCGGTGACCAGCGTGCTCTGCGCCAAGCCAAGGCCATTCGCATCAACATGGACAAGTCGGACCGGAAGCAGGTTGGCTTCGCTTGGGTCGACGGCGTTTTCTGGCAGAGGTGGATTCGTACCACTTATGGCATTGACACCAAGGACGGAGACCGCGTTATCATCAACGATGAGGATGTAAGTTTACTCAATCTAACTTGACTTGTGGGCACGACTAACACATTTGACAGAACCGCCGATATTGGGACACCACCATTACTGGTAACAACATCCTCCTGTCAAGGACGTCAATCTTGGAGACCATTAACAAGGTCATCACTTCGCCGCCCAAGATCAAGCCGAAGCTCACCATCTCGAGCTTCGAGAAGATCTTCTTTGACATCCGCGTCACCTTCGTTGAGCACCCCTACCTGACCATGGGTTGCATCCTCGGTTTGGCAGTGGGCGCCATCTCCTGGTTCCGCGGCCGTGTCCGTAGGGGTCGCGGTGGCCACTTCCGCCTGGAGGAGTCGTGGGGTAACAAGGAGCTGATGAAGGAGGGCCTGCTGGGACCCAACGGCAACGGCAAGGTGGACTAGAATGCCAGCGCGCACGATGAGGCCTTGAGGAAGATGGAGGAGTCGCTGTGTTGTCCTGCACAGGAGTATCTTCGCAAGTTGGACTAATGGAAAGCCATGAATGAGGCTACGACGATTTGGGGTCCGACTTGGGCGTGTGTATCCGTCTATGGGAAACAGATGGAAGAAAAGAAAAACCTAAAGCATTGCGGTGCCTACTCACGGAGTTGACGGGGACATTTTCATGTTACTTTTTTTCCTTACGTCTTTTGTCGGTGATGGAACTGTGGTGCAGGGCCAGAGGTCTGTATAATACTCTTTTGTCTGGTGGTGGAAACGCTATGCCCTGCACATGCCATTTGACAGATTATACATTGTTTATTGAGTCAAACACTTTTGAAGGTTTTTTTCGTTCGGTGATTTGCAAGCACCCGAGGCAACGAAGACTGTGATCAAGACCGTGGTCGTCGTGGACGCCTAACGAGATGGGGCTGCTTTCCATGACATTTGTACACCAGAGACAATCAATTCGAACGAAAGTCTGTTTGCCATTCAGAGCCAGGAATCCAACTGTCGCAGTAAATGTCTGTTTCCTACCCGAGGAAGAATCTCGCACTTATCGTACTCTTCTGTCGCCCTTTGTTTCCTTTTCAGCTCTAATCTCCAGAGTTCCTCCCCAGCAGCTGCTTTTCGCTGCATTGCTTTCTGGTTCGATCTTGTGAACCAAAACCTATGAAATACTGCCACTCTACGTGTACAGCTCATCGGTGAAGCTGTTGAGCGACAAGCCCTCCTTGGCGATATCGTCGACGTCGACGAGGAAGTCGAGGGGCATCTCGACGAGGTTGCCGCGCACGCGGTTGAGCCAGTCCTTGACCTCGCGCACGCCGCCGGGGAACTCCTCCTTGACGACGTGGCCGTACTCGACCTTGCCGGCGCTGTCGCCCTGCTCCTTGGCGCCGGGGATGATGAAGTGGCGGGAGAAGAACTCGTCGTAGTCCTTCCAGGTGCGCACGTGGTCGTTTGGCACGTTGTGGAAGACCTTGGAGAAGACCTCGGTGTTGGTGCGGGCTGTCGTCTCCCACAAGTTCCAGAACTCGCGCGACATGGGGTCCTGCACGAGGCGGTCGGCTGGAGAGCCCCAATCGTAGACGTTGGGCCCGCGCTCGACCGAGGTCCAGTTGTCGTTGGGCCGGTCCCAGCGTTGGTCCGGGAGCAGGCCGAGATGCTTGCGGAAGATCTGGCGGCGGAGGGAGGCGGCGAACTTGGAGGCCGTGTAGGGGCGGCCGGCCATCTCGGACTCGACCGGGGTGGGGTCTTCGATGATGACGGCAATCTCGGAGTCGTGGGTGCCGAGCTGGGAGCGGTCGTTGAGGTTGGCGGAGCCGACGATGACGAGGCTGTCATCGGCGATGAGGAGCTTGGAGTGGATGTAGAGTTCCTCGCTGACGAAAGCGTCCATCTCAGCCTCCGCATCGCCGTGCCAGGGCACACTGTGCAGATCCGGGCCGGCGTCCATGTAGCACGACGACACGGTGTCCCAGGTGTGGTCCGAGACGCGGGCAGCGGCCTCCT
This sequence comes from Colletotrichum tropicicola, assembly GCA_025962755.1. Classification (NCBI taxonomy): domain Eukaryota; kingdom Fungi; phylum Ascomycota; class Sordariomycetes; order Glomerellales; family Glomerellaceae; genus Colletotrichum; species Colletotrichum tropicicola. The sequence goes on from JAOWMA010000259.1 coordinate 52,154, forward strand.
GGTAGCGGTCGTACTGAGAGGTGCTGCGCGTTCCCTCGCCGTAAGGAGCGTAGCCGGCGCCAACAGCGTCGTCGTGCTCCCTGCGGGCGTCCTCGTACGAGACGCCGGACTGGCGCTCGGCATCGGACATGGTGGATGATACATTGATGCGGTCGTAGTTGCGGAGGTTGTAGAAGCGGATATAGCGACCGACATCGTCGATACCGCCCTCGTTGCGGAGGGTCTCGATGATGCTGTGACCGCCACGACTGATGGAGTTGTATTGGAACTCCATAATGGCGCGGGTGCCAAGGGCGTCGTCGGCTTTGAGGTCGCCCGCGAAGGCGGGGACGGCAGGCATGGCGACGACGACCTTGAAGTCCTCGTCGTTGCGGTGGGCGCGGAGGATGCGGTCGACGATAGCGCGGCCGATCTTGTTTGTCACGGGATGCTGCTTTTCGCTGGTGGCAGTGATGAAGAACTGTTAATGTCAGCATAGTTTTCGTATTGAGACACTGGGGTGCTGCCAACCTGGTTCTCCATGTAGACAAAGTGCTGTGCCCTGGTGATGGCGTCAATGTAGGCGTTGGCGATGGAGTGCTCGGTAGAGTGGCCGGAGGACCACTTTGTGCAGCTGTTCTCGGTCAGAATCATTGCTCGCTGAAATACGTCGCACATCTTACCTTCGGGTGAGCTGAATGTTGGCTGCCGAGTCGCCGCGTTCTTGCCTCAGGGGCCTGCCATCGTCCTCACGGTCGTCACTGACCATGAGCCTGCTCATACCCCGATTGATCTTCTCCGAGAGGTCACCAAAGAGATGGGTGGCCTGGTGGCCGCCACCGCCGAAGAAGCCACCGCCCTGACCCTCGGCGGCAATTCTTCCAGACTCATCGCCGACACCGTCGATTCTGCCGTACTTGCCCGGGTTCTTCTTGGTGTACTTGTCGTCAAAGATGAAGTTCCTAGCCAGAATGAGCGTTGCGTATCATCAAAAGACGCGAACCGAGCCATACCATCTATCGACGAAATGATCCGACAGGTTCTGAACGATGGGGCCGCTCAAACTGATGCTCACATCGGACCAGCCCATTCTGGAGCTCCTGGTGCGGTCAACTAATTCTGGTCAATGCACAGCTCAGACGTACGAATGCCAGGAGTGTACTTGCGCTTGTTCTGCTCCCAGTTGTCAACGTCGGCAAAATCGTAGACACGCGCGTTGTTGTAGTCTTGACCGGGGAAGATGACGGCGTCCAGGTTGCCCGGGTGAGCGTCCGCAATGGGATGGCCTGTTGCAAGTCAACGCTGATTCCTGTCAGAAGCATCCAGAAAACGCCGACTCACTGTTGGTGTCCCACCTGCCAAAGCCTGTTTTCTCGTCAGTCACTGCCAAGAGAGCTTGGCGTACGACTTACACATATCGAGACCTCCCATGAAAGCGATTTTGTTGTCAATGAGGCAGAGCTTCTCGTGGTGGGCCCAGAAGAGAACGACGCCATCGGTGGCAGTGCCATAGATGGTCTTCAAGGCATCGCCGGAAAACTTGGACAGAGTGAAGGTGTTCAAGGACATGTTTGAGAAGTTCTCTCCGATCTCACTCTGGAGGTCGTAACCGGTTGGAACATGGTCAGGGTGCCGAAACACGCCAATGTTGGGATGAAGGCTTTCTAGGTAGTTCCTTGTGTGCTTCGGGAGAATGTCAGCATGAGTCAAGCGCGGAGAGTGAGTGGTCATGGATTGAAGCTGTTATGGACTCACAGATGACTTCACTGCATTTTATCAAAGCGTCAGCGCGTTGGACAGCTGTTGAGCGGCAGGGAAACTCACGGGTCAGGGCGGCCTCAACCTCCTTGTAGACAATGATGTTGATCTTGACGCCCCTCTCGGCGGCGGCCTTGAGCAGGTTGTCGAGGCGGTAGCGCTCGTTAGCTGAAGGGGGACGGCGCAGGTAGAGCTCGGGACTCAACCACCAGTCCAGGATGTAGATGCTCTCGCGGGCCTCTGCATCATCACACGGTCAGAGGCAGTCAATAGTGGCGGCAGGGTGCTCGTGTGTGCTCACGCTCAATGGCCTCGGAGACGGCCCAGAAGTAGGAGCACCCGTCGACATACCACTTGGCGTTGCCGGTGGTCTGCGGAGCAAAGGACTGGAATCGGTTCTCGGCATGGCCTTCGGGATGGTGCTCGTGGCACTGGTGGCCCATGTGAGTGTGGGCGTGGCGCTCATCCCCAAAGAGGGCATCGATGCCCCGCTCCACCTTGCGGAAGATGTGCTCCATGGCGGCGGAGAGCTGCGGCGAGGCGGTGGAAATGAGATTGGGGGATGTCTGAGATTGAGAGACTCCAAGACGACGTTGTGGCACAAGGTGCACGAGGAAGAAGGAGGTGGTGCCGCTGGTGTCGTCGACGGCTGATGGCTAAGCTTTTGAGGAGGGGAACCCGGAGGTGAGGTTGACGATGAAACAGGGTCTAAAAGCGACGTCAGAGAGGCAGGTCCTACCTAATTAAGCTGCCCGGGGACCAGGAGTGACATGAGGCGAGGTACCTCTGGCTACCTGAAGGTACCTTACCTACATCGGATTTCCCTCACTCACCTTGTTGCGGTGAGGGAGGTGAGACGACAGCTCTCGGATGGTCCGTGTGTCCGGCCTCCCGCAAGTGGATTGGGATGGGGGCTACGGTGGGCAAACCTGATTTGCCTGTAACATGTGTCCTCCAGCAGTTTGACCGGAGAGGGCGAGCGGGAATGCGAGGAGCCACCTGGGTGGGTAGGCGGAGGCTGTGTTCCTAGAAGTGGCCTTGATCGAGTTTATTGTCGCTGGCAACCTGGAAACACACCTAGACAGAGCGGCTGTGTGCGGAGGCAGGCCCGGCGTGCTGCAGCATGTCAGGGACCGCGGCCAGCTGGCAAATAGGGCAAACAGACTCGGGGTGCAGCGGACTGCCGTCTTAGCAGCCCGGGCCGCTGATTACAGTCGCGTGCCTGTGGTGCACCCGAGATCAACTGCAGGTGGGCTTGGGCTCAAGGGAGCCGGGCCAGCACGCGGGAGACTGGCGCTAATTCAGCCTTAAAGGCCACCGAACGGTCCAGAAAAGCTTCTGTCTCGTCAAGTCGTTCCTCGCGACCCGGCCGGCTCTGTTCATCTGCCAGCCCGAGACAAACTGGCAGACACCAGAGAGTCTCAATTACATCAATTGACTCACCACGATCCCCACACAATCCTTCTGTCGCACCATCCCGCCTCGTGCTCAACTGCCCTGCCCGCCGCTGAGGTGAGCTTCTGTCAATTTTCCCCTCACTTATCGAATCGGCCCCTCACTCCCTCCTCTCACGGCGCCAAGAGCCTCCTGACAGACGACTGCAGTCTGGACCCCGCGTCGAAACCCATTGCAGCGACCGCGAGAGCCCATTGTTTCTGTTTCTGACAACTCTGCCTAGGTAGACAATCTTTGGTCCGACACCTTGACCGAGATAAGGTTTGGTGAGACGAGAGTCACTCTGTTGCCCAGCACCACACCGGGGCCAGGACAGCCTACCCTCGTGTCGGACCTGCGTTGTCGATCGCTGTCAGCTCTCGCCTGTGCCTGGCTTGTAAAACGACCACTCGGGCGCCGCCGAATTTGCATCGCTGCATTGGGTCGTGCTTCTCCTAATTCCTTCCTAGGGCCTGCGGCGGACAGTCGAGTGCCGTTGCCGCCCCTCAGGCGCCGAGAAAACCCCGTCACCATGTCTTCGAGCTCAGGGACCCCGTACATCTTCTCGCCAACCGATCACAGCCATCTGATCCCGTATCTGGCAGCTCTCCACGCGTCATGCATCAGCCAAGATCGGACTCTCGCAACCTTCCTGCCTCCTCTGTCCCACGAGAAGCTTCTGGGATGGTGGAAGGAACGCATAGCGGAAGTCACCGCCGGCACCCGCATGATGCTGATTCTTCTGGATGAGTCCGAGCCTGGAACCAAACCCAAAGGGACCGAGCTCATGGGTGTCGTGATGCTCTGGATGCCCTATTCCGAGACTGGTCCTTTCCGCGGCTTCGTCGAGAAGCTCCTCGTCAGCCCCAAGTTCCGTCGACGTGGTGGGGCCAGGATGTTGACGAGCGCATTGGAGGGCGAGTCCATCAGGAGAGGAAGGACGCTGCTGGTACGAAGATCAAAGTTGTATCCTCCCTGAACTTTTTGCTGATGAGCCAACCAGATGCTCGACACTGAAGCCGGCAGCCCGGCTGAGGTCATGTACAGAAAGTTCGGATACGTTGAGGTCGGCAAGATTCCCAACTACGGCATCAGCCCCGCCGTTCCACGGCAGTTGAAGGACGAAGTGTTTTTCTACAAGCAGCTCCAGGCCTGACCGGTGCGTATTGTCCTTGGTGGCGTTGAAGGAGGGTGGGGGTGGGGGTAATTCTAGATATTTGGACGCAAGTGAGGCGACTCGCATTCGCCGTTCGATTCTGTGGAGTTGCAGACGGCATTTGAAAACCGAGTGACGCTCATGTATGATGTTCGCATGTTGGTTCGTGTGACCGACTTTTGGAAATCCCGGCTGTTGATGCCATGCAAGTGCTTCGCCGCACGCACCACCGGTGGTTCGGCGGAGCAGCTCGGTGACGGCGGTTCGGGACGATGCAGCCCCACATCTGTGTCAACGCATCGTGTTTGTTTGGGCTTTCATCCTCCTCTGACCTCGGAGCGACGTTGAGAATAAGTTCTTGGCGGAGAGGATTCGCAAGAACCGCTGCAGCTTATCAATAACGCCGATCAGTGACAGGACCGAAAACCCCACCCCGAAGCTGAGCTCTCCGACGCTCACCTTTCACGTACGGGTTTGAGCCGAGCTTGGGAATGCGGAGAGGGCGGCGCTCGTTGGCCAGATTTCCCTACGAGGCGCAAAGCCCGAGATCACGCAATCCATCCACAATCGTATGCCACCTGTATTTGCCATGCCTCTCTCCTGTGCCGCCGATGCAATATATCATCTAGCGGACAAGACGTCTTCGGCGGGGAGGGGAAGTTGAAGCTGCTGGATATTCAACCCAAGGGTCTCCCACTTCTAACAATTCCGAGACGGCCCAGTCTCTGGTTGACAATACTACCCCGTCTCAACTTTGTGGTGATTATATTGCCGTCACCAGGACTTGCACCTTCAACACTCATCACATTCGTCATGTCTGCCATTCAGAACAACGTCGAGGCCGCCTCCGAAAGCTACTCCTCTGGCTTCACCAAGGGGCATCTCGCGCTGCCTCCGGCCAAGAAGTACCTCGTCTTGACCTGCATGGACGCCAGAATCGACCCTGCCCGGGCATTTGGCATCGAATTGGGCGACGCACATGTCATCCGGAACGTGAGGGTGTGGACAAGCTTCATCGCACGTCGTGTTGCTGACTTGGGATCTGCAGGCCGGTGCATCCGCCGTAGATGCGCTCCGCAGCATCGTCATCTCCCAGCAGCTGCTTGGTACGCACGAGATTGTGCTCGTGAAGCACACTGGCTGCGGTATGCTTACATTCAAAAACGAAGATGCGTATGCCCTTGTTGAGAAGAACCTCGGGTTAGTCTGCAAACCCTCCGTGCGCTGCAGGGCACTTCCTCTGACATGTGTCTAGCGCTGAAGCTTCGTCCGAGCTCAAGACTCGCAACCTGGACTTTCTGCCGTTCCCTGAGCTGGCGGAGGCTGTCAAGAAGGATGTTAACTTTATCAAGGGAACCAAGCTGGTGCCGGACAGCGTGGCACTGAGCGGCTGGATTTATGAGGTCGAAACGGGCAAGACGAAGCGTGTTGTTTGAGCGGCTAGGCGAGCAGAGCAGCGGTGTGTGTTTTGGCGTCGGGAGGACGCAGCGGGTGTTCTGGGGAGCGTTTGTCAAGGCGAGGGCGTGCCGGTTTCTAGAGGCGGCATTGTTTCCGATGAACGGCTGCAGTTGAAATACCTAAGTACCTTCCTTATGAGCGTTTGTTGACATCGAGCCAATCCGCCATTGGACAGCACCGAAAGAGTGCGAGTGGAGGAAGGCACCTTCCCTTGGACAGGCATCACCTGCCTGCATCGTCCTGCCTGTCAAAGTTTCCAGCAGCTGAACCTGGCCGAGCTGCAGTGCCCGGGTTGAGGCAAGTGGGGCACAATCTGGCGGCTCCCCCCGGACCATTGGTCCTGCGGAACTCTAGTGACGCCGCAATGCCGCGACGCCACGATTGGACAGCGGGGCAAACGTGGCTTCCCAGTTCCCCGCTCTTGCCCACCCAACGTCTCTGGGCGCCATTTTCGGGAACGCCTGAGGCAGTAAACAAAGGGGAAGGGGCCAGCGGCCCAAACGCGGTCCAGTCAGAGAAGACCATGTGCGCGACAGAACTGGCAATGTTTACCCCGGGTCAAACATCAACATCACCAGGGTTGCTACCAACAACAAAAGCTCATCACGCACAACCCGCCATCGTCCTCCCTCGCGCCCGACCGGCTTCCCCTCTTTTTCATATGTAAAAAAGACCTTGTCGAGCTGGCACACTCGTTCTCCTCCCCCCTCTTCTTTCTCTCACTATCTCTTGTGCCAATTGCGCGCCTGGTCCGCCCAGCTAGCCGTCTTGCGAGTCCCATTGCCCGGTCTTGCTGTCGTCGACCGACTCTTCCACAACCGACTGTAGCGACTACTGCTTTACGCCTCCTCTCGTGTTCCTCCCCGCGCCTCGGGGAGCGCAGCAGATTGTACAAGATGGATTCCGATTTGGATTCCGTGTTTAGCATGGGAGAGGAGTCGGACTTTGCGCCTGTGGTAAGTTTGCTTCTTTGCCAGTATTTTCTAAATTTCTTGTCCTGCTGTGGATCCGCCATCGCCTCGATCGCACCCGTTTTTCCTGTCGCAGGTCTGGGAAGGCGCACTTCGGCCAGTCGCACCTTCCTTGCGATGGCTTCTTCCCTCTGCAGAAGTCCGCCTTGGCTTTTTTACACTGAATTCACTCATTTTTACTCTCCCGTCCGCAAGGCTACCAATCCGTCGCAAGATCACGGCGACCAAGCCTACTGTCTGACCAACCAAGGCCCTTCATACCCTTCGCAATACTGTCTCTATCCCATACCCTTCCACAACAACTTTCCTGTACCCGTCTTCATGCTCGCTGCACTCTCTCACCGCCAAGATGTCTATGCCGCCGCCCCCAAACACAGCGTCGAAGCCAGACGTCTTTGCGCCGCAGCCGCCGAGGCCAGCGACACTCGAGACCTTTGTCGGGACCCAAACTGATCCGTCGCAGAAGCCAAAGGCCAAGGCAGCCGCGCCCAAGAAGGCGCCAGCAAAGAAGCTGACGCAGACCACACTCAAAACCAAGGCTGCCCCCAAGAAGCGAGCGAAGCCTGATAGCGACGATGACGACGACGGCGCTTCGACCTTCTCCCACACCCCTCCCAGCTCTAAGAAACAAAAGAAGGCCCCTGCTGCCAAGAAGTCCAGCGGGAACCCCCTCGCGGAGATCGAGAACGACAGCATGATGATCGACGATGACGAGCCGAGTGCCTCGGCGCCCAAGTCGAAGAAGAATGCCACCGACACCTACCAGAAGCTCACCCAACTCGAGCACATCATCAAGCGTCCCGACACGTACATCGGTTCAGTCGAGCCGACGGAGCAGCAAATGTGGGTGTTCAACAAGGAGACGAAGCTCATGGAGTATCGCAAGGTCACCTTCGTCCCTGGTCTGTACAAGATTTTTGACGAAATTCTCGTCAACGCCGCCGACAACAAGCAGCGCGACGCTACCATGACCTACATGAAGGTCACCATTGATCGTGAGAACGGTGAGATCTCGGTCGAGAATAACGGAAAGGGCATTCCCGTCGAGATCCACGGCAAGGAGAAGATCTACATCCCGGAGATGATTTTCGGTCATCTCCTCACTGGTTCCAACTACGACGATGACGAGAAGAAGACCGTCGGTGGTCGCAACGGTTACGGTGCGAAGCTTTGTAACGTCTTCAGCGAGCAGTTCACCCTCGAGTGTCAGGATTCCACCAACGGAAAGAGATACAAGCAGATCTGGACCGACAACATGAGCAAGTGCGGCAAGGCGAAGATCACGAGCAGCAAGACTAGTGACTTTGTTCGTGTCACCTTCAAGCCCGATTTCAAGCGGTTCAGCATGGAAGGCATCGACGATGACCTGGAGGCGTTAATATACCGCCGAGTTTACGACATGGCTGGCACCGTACGCGGCATCAAGGTCCATATGAACGGCACCCACATCAAGCTTGCTTTCAAGGGCTACTGCGAGATGTACGCCAAGGCTATCGCGAAAGAGCGTAGCGCCGAGGAGGGCGTGGAGCCCAAGGTTGTTGTCGAGGTGGACAAGACTGATGCCCACCCGCGGTGGGAGATTGCCTTCACCGTTTCGGACGGTTCTTTTCAGCAAGTCTCCTTTGTCAACTCCATCGCGACCACGTCTGGCGGTACGCACGTCAACTACATTGCCGACCAGATTACCGGGTCGCTACTCAAGACCCTCGACAAGAAGAAGAAGGGCCACGCTCTCAAGCAGAACCACATCCGGAACCACATCTTCATCTTTGTCAACTGTCTTGTCAACAACCCCGCATTCACTTCCCAAACGAAGGAGCAAATGACCACCAAGGTCAGCCAGTTTGGTAGCAAGTGTGCCCTGACTGAGGAATTCCTAAAGAAGATCGCCAAGTCCGACGCCATCCAGAACATCATTGACTTCGCCGAGAAGAAGGCCGACAAGATGATGGCCAAGAGCGACGGTAACAAACGATCCCGCATCAGCAACTCGAAACTTGTTGATGCTAACTTGGCTGGCACCCGCCACGGCCATGAATGCACCCTGATTCTCACCGAAGGTGACTCCGCCAAGAGTTTGGCTGTTGCTGGACGTGCCATCTTGGATCCCGACCGCATCGGAGTCTTCCCCCTCCGTGGTAAGATGCTCAACGTCCGTGACGCATCGATCGACCAAATCACGAAGAATCAGGAAATTCAAAACATCAAGCAGTTCCTTGGTCTTAAACATAAGACCGTCTACACCGACACGAAGGGTCTGCGATACGGTCATCTGATGATCATGGCCGATCAGGATCACGACGGTAGTCATATCAAGGGTCTTCTCATCAACTTCCTGCAGGTTCAGTACCCATCCCTGCTGCAGATCCCCGACTTTTTCCGAGAGTTTATCACTCCCATCGTCAAGGTCTGGCAAGGCCCTAACCCGAAGAAGCCTCAAAAGCTCAAGTCATTCTTCACTCAACCTCAGTACGAGGAGTGGAAGGAGGGCCACAAGAGTGAGCTTTCCCGATGGCACTACAAGTACTTCAAGGGTCTGGGTACCAGTTCGAACGAAGATGCCCAGGTCTACTTCACGAACCTTGATGACCATCTCAAGGAGTTCAACACCATGAAGCCCGACGAGGCTGACCTCTTTGACCTTGCTTTTTCCAAGAAGAAAGCCGACGCAAGAAAGGAATGGCTTGGTAACTTCGTGCCCGGCACATACCTTGACCATTCCACCAAGTCTATCACGTACACGGATTTCGTCAACAGAGAACTCATTCTCTTCTCCATGGCCGACAACATGCGATCCATTCCCTCCGTCATCGACGGGTTGAAGCCTGGTCAGCGTAAGGTCATGTATGCCTGTTTCAAAAGGAACTTGACCAAGGACCAGAAGGTTATCGAATTGGCCGGTTACGTCTCTGAACAAACCTCTTACCACCACGGTGAAATTTCCCTCCAGCAGACAATCATTGGTCTTGCGCAAAACTTCGTGGGCTCCAACAACATCAACTGCCTCGAACCCAGTGGCAACTTCGGTTCTCGCCTTGCCGGTGGTTCGGATGCTGCCAGTCCTCGTTACATTCATACGAGACTGTCTCCCTTCGCCAGGAAGATATTCTCCACCCTCGACGAGCCCAATCTGGAGCCTCAGTACGAGGATGGTAAGAGAATCGAGCCCAAGGTCTACGCGCCAATCATTCCAATGATTCTCTGCAACGGTGCCGATGGTATTGGTACTGGTTGGAGTACATCGATCCCCAATTACCATCCCATGCAAATCGTCGAGAACCTGAAGAGGCGCATGGGTCGTCTCGATCCTGACAACGCCGAGGGTGCGCCATTTGAGCCCATGATGCCCTGGTTTCGTGGCTGGAAGGGCACGCCCCAGGTTGCTGACAAGGACCGGTACAAGTTCAACGGTATTTGTGAGCTCGATGAGAAGACTGGTGAGGTCGTGATCACTGAACTGCCCATTCGCATGTGGACGGATGATTTCAAGGCCAAGCTGGAAGAGGTCATTAGTGGTACTAAGGGCCCAGTCTGGATCAAGGATTACAAGGAGTTCAACGACCACAAGAATGTTCACTTCGTCATTCAGATGGACGACAAGCACACCAGGGACGTCATGGCGGACGGCCTCATGGAGCGATTCAAGCTGAACAAGCAGGTCGCTACCTCCAACTTGGTTGCCTTTGACACTCGCGGCCAGATCCGCAAGTACGAGAAGGTTGAAGACATCCTCGAGGAGTTCTTCCACTACCGTCTGGATATGTACGCCGAGCGCAAGAAGCACTGGCTCGGCGTCTACCACGCAGACTTCAGAAAGCTTTCTGAACAGGCCCGTTTCATCAGGGAAATTATTGACGGAAAGCTTGTTATTGCCAAGAAGAAGAAGGCAGTTCTTGTCGAGGAACTTGCTAAGCGAAAATACGAGCCCTTCCCCAGGGGCAAAGACAAGGAAGCCAAGAAGAAGAACACTGACGAGGAGATGGAGGGCGCCGATGAGGATGAAGAAGACGGGGCTGATGAGCAGTCCAATGCTTATGACTACCTGCTTTCCGTTCGTACCCCTACAGCAAGTTTTATCGCAAGTGTGGACTAACAATTTTGGACAGATGCCCATCTGGTCGCTCACCTACGAGCGTCTTGAGAGACTGCAGAGGCAGATCGAAGGCAAGAAGGCAGAGCACGACGCTCTTCTCGCCCTCAGTGAGAAGGACCTCTGGTGCCAGGATCTGGATGAATTCGTCGCCGAATGGGAGAACCAGATGGCTCTCGACGCTGAGATCCAAACATCCATTCGTAGACTTGGCCGCCGCGTATCCAAGAAGATAGGTGCAGGCAAGGGTCGCAAGGCCAAGAAGGACGATGATGATTACGAGCCCGGCGAGAAAAAGCGGGCAGGTGCAAAGGTCAAGGCGGCGGCAGCTCCCAAGGTCACAGAGAAGGCAGCCGAGAGATTCGCCGCGATGTTTGAGAAGCAAAAGACCAAGGCCAAAGCGAAGGAAGACGCCGAATCGGACGCGTTCTCGGACGACGACTTTGCCGCTCTTGGTCGCAAGAGCACAGCCAAGCCCGCCGTTGCAAATGACAAGCCACAAAGAGCCGCGTCGACCAAGAAGAGGCTCGTCTACAACTTGGATGACTCGGATGACGACGAAGACTTTGCCAGCCTTGGCAAGAGTACTTCCGCCCCGGTAGAGTCGGAGGACAACTCCTCGCAGACACGGAAGCCTGCTGCGGCAGCCAAGAAACCTTCACCCCTGGTGGAAGAGTTGGATAGTGACGACGACTTCGAAAGCCTAGACAAGAAGAGTTCCAACGAGAAGCCCGCGCCAGTTGAGCCTGCCAGCAAGCCCGCAGCTTCTCGACGTGCTGCGTCGACAAAGAAGTATGTTATCGACGATTTGTCTGACGACGATGACGACGACGATTTCGCGAGTCTCGGGAAGAAAAGCGTCTCGGCCGAGCCTGCGCCAGCCAAGTCTTCGACAACCACCAGTGCTGGACGGGGCCAGAGAGCTGCTGTAACGAAGAAACGGTCGTACACGATTGAGGACGATGAGTCCGAGACAGAGGACAGCCAGATCGGAGACATTGGTGCCATGGTCCGTGGTATTGGTGGGTCCAAGACGGAGTCACAAAATGGCCGATTGAGCTTGTTTGCCATGAACCGTCCCGAGGGCCGCGACTCCACTCTTCCTAAGATCAGGACCAAGCCTTCAAGAAACTTTGACGATGAGGAAGTCGACGACACCAACTACGAGCTTCTTGCACGATCATCACCTCACAAGACAATCACCAAGGGTGACGAGATTGACAGCTTCTTGAGTGACGACGGTGCGCCTGCGCCCAAGGCTTCTGCCAAGGCATCCGCATCGAAGGAATCCAAGGCCGCACCCGCTGCAGCGCCTGCCAAGAAGGCACGTGGCCGCCCTGCAGGATCGAAAAACAAGAGCAAGGAGGAGGCGCCTGCGAAGGCCAAGCCCAAGCCCAAGACGGCTGCCTCTAAGCAGACCACGCTCTCCCCTGCCGCCAAAGCTTACGCCGCCAAGAAGGCCACCAAGCGTGTGTTGAGCGACGACGAGGACGACGAGGTGGAGATGGAGGAGCCAGAATCTGAGCCTCGCCCAGCAGCCAGAAGCCGACCTGGTCGCGCGGCGGCGACTAAGGCGAAGGCGAAGCCGAAGTATGACTTCGGTGACAGCGACTTGGACGAAGACGAGCCGAGCGACGATCCGTTCGACATGGATGAGAGTGATTAGGAGTCATCGTGAGAGACGAGACAAGGCGACGCGCGGTTGAGCGCGCGTGTGTATGTTTGTAAATGGGTCAGGATTGGCGAAAGGGGTAACGGTGGACGGTCTCGCGGAATGCAGCCATACTGCCGCATTCCAGTTTGCTTTGCGTGATGGTCGAAGTATTCTCATGATCAGGGAAACTTTCTTGCTCTTTCTTTGCGCGCCGGGCTAGACTGCCTGCGACTGGCTATTATCGGACTCGCAATGTCGTTGTACTAAAGTGAAGGGGAAAGGGCAATAAATATGCCATACTAGTTCTTCCATTCCGCATGACCAAGTTTTGTGGGCTTTTCAGAATGCTCTTATGTGGATGGCGTCTGCCAACGGTGTGTGGTCAGTCCGTGCAAGGATCGGTGAGCTCATAACCTCGCTCGCAGGAGTGGAAAAGCTGGCCATGCTAGTCCTCGTGCTCGCGGCGGCGGGCACTAAAGGGGACGGAGAGTACCCGGACGATGGAGGGCTTCCGTCAGTGTCAACGTCAAGTCAGGGGGGTCGTTGCTGAGAATTAGCTGACACAGAGGGTCTGTCCAGTGTCGTCGTCTATTGTAAAGTAACCTTCCGTTGACTGTCCTGCTCTTTTCCTCTGCTTGCTGAATGTCCGACGAGGGGAGTAAAACGACGACAAGAGTGCCGTTCTGTCCTGGGAGTTCAAAGTCTCGGTCAATCCAACGGGTTGCCACGGAGCAAGTACGTGGGCGGTGACGTGTGGATTCCAGTATCCTCGCGTGGGTGGACATGAGTTGGAGCCGAGACGACTTGGCAGACGTCGGTTTACCAACACGATACGGGTCCCCAGAATGTACGTTCTTACCCTGAAATTTACAGACACGCCTTCGTAGACACGCCTTCGTAGTGTTCACACAACTATTCACCAACCACATCAAGAAGGTACTTCGTCGCCAGCACCTATCCTCGAAAGTGCGGTTTCGGAGAAAAGCTACCATGTAGAAATAACTCGTTTCGTTGCGTCCCCTAGTCAATCTGATGATCCCCCTTTCGCCAAAGCCGTGTGCCATGAAGAGAGAACTAAAAGCACGACAATACACTACATGCGTACACGATAATTCGACCCACGTCCTCGTCCCATCTCCACTTGGAGCCACTGCCTAACATTATCCTTTTGTTGCTCGGTATGTGCAACCAACTCCTGCCAGAGCCAACCGCGAACCTAACCACGCCAAACATGTCGTAGAGAGAAAGGTGTTGTGCGTGATCTCGTTCATAGTCGTCATGAGTCGTTCCGTTGTCGCCAGACCAGTGGCATACGACGTATATCCGCCAGCCTGTGTACACTCAGAAAACCAAGTCGAATAAGACGCAATTAGGAGGCGACCATGGGGGTCTTCTCCTCAGGAACGACGGGCTCGTTGGTCTCAAACTCGGTGCTGGGAGCAGCCGGGAAGTCCTTGTCCTGGACAGCGGGAGCGGCCGGAGCAGGAGCGGGCTTGGGAGCAACCTCGGGGGAGGCGGAGCGGCGGCCGATGAGCTGCTGGGCCTTGGCGGTGTAGTCGCCCATGTACTGCTTAGTGATGTCCGCGGCCTGGGCGGTGTGCTTGCTGGCCACGGTGCGGAACTGGCTCGTCTGCTGGTTGATAACCTCGCCAGCCTGCTTCAGCTGAGCGTCAATGAGCTCCTGGTTGGAGGTGTAAATCAGGGGAAGTCCGAAGATGGAGGTGGTGGCGATGAGCGCCAGGCCCCAGAGAGGCACGATCTTGACGAGGTAGTAGGCGATGAAGGCACCGAGGAAGGCCTGCAATGGAGCTCCAAGTCAGTTCCGATGATGTCAATAATTGTGGAGTGGGTCACGCGAGCAACTTACAGCAGCAGAAGCACCGACGTTCTCGGCAAACAGAATGCGCTGAGCCTCAATCACAAAGAAGTTGATGAGCTCGTGGACGTCTCCTATCATCGCATCGAGCGTATCTCTTGGGATGACGTAGTATCGGCGGGGGCGGAGCTGGCTGGCCAGACCGTTGTTGAGGACGAGCTTGCCGGCGAGCTCGGCAAGGACTGTGGTGCCGAGCACCATCCAGGTGAGCTTCAGGCTGTATCGCAGGACGTCGAGGTAGCGGGCAGCGAAGATGAGGGTGACGATGGAGAGGTAGGCAATGGCCGAGGCACCTGGCGCTGGGTGTTAGTCGTAGTCGGGTTGGAGCAGGAGCCTGGAGCATCACGTACGAGGGTTGTTCCACGAGATAAGCTCGAAGAAAAAGGAGTGGTAGTGAGTCAAGGGCTGGCCAGTGGCCGCCGGGTTTGAGGGGGTTTTGCGAGAGGCGGCAAGGTTACCGAACTCGGTAGAAGTCTTCGCGGACTGGTCCTTGACGTTCTGGGCGACGGGGCCTAGGAGGGAGAATAATCAGCTTAGCACTCGGGAATTGCGCCGCAAGCGCATCGTGCGTGGTGCGTGGCAGGGTCGAGGGGACAAAAACATACCGTTGGCGATCTGCTGGTAGGCAGCAGTGGCGTCTGGAAGTGGACTGTTAGCTTATCGGGCTCGCTGCGCTGAGCGTGAGACCGAGGCTTCGAAACACTGAGCGTGCAAGTTAGCTATGGCGGCCTAAAAAAAAAAAGCCGTGATGCCCGGAGTCGGCAGTCGCGGGATCGGGGGCTGGAGCAGCGCAGCAACGACGTACCTTACTGTCCTTGGTAGCTTGGACGTAGGAGCTGCCGTTGGCAGCGGGAGCCGTAGTCGGGGCGTCCGGGAAGTCGGCCATTGCGATCAGGTCACGACGGTTTTCTTGCGAATTGCGTGGTGTTGTAAATTTGGCTGACGGCACTGTCGGGTGCGATGGTCGTGTGATGCTGGGATCTGGTAAAGCTACAGCAGGGGCAGCGGGCGTTTCAAGAGATCAGAGCTTGCGTTTGATTGTGTGGGAGGAGAGGGATCAGATCAGATCAGGACAGCCGGAGGAGGTGTCGAGATCAAAGGACAGAGCGGGAAGAGAGGCCAGGTGTTAGGATGTCTGGTGGTGATAGTCTGGAAGTTCAGGCAGAGATAAACCAGAGGTGTGTGTGTGTGAGAGAGAGAGCGAGAGGGTAGGAAGAAGTAGGTAGCAGGAGGAAGGAAAAGGGTAGGGGAAAAAAAAGACTTTGTGTGTGCGTGCGCAGGTGCGTATGGTCGCGCGCCTAGGTGACAGTGATGCAAATGAAGATCAAAAAGAAAGGAGCACCAGAGCCCACAGGGGCCGTCCGTGCCAACGCCAGCCCAGCAGCAGAGCAAGCACCCACTTGCTCGTTCTGGCCGAGCAGTGACGCTCCTACCTCCAAAACAGGCCTTGCCAGCCGGCGAGGGACCCACGCAGCAGCAGCAGCAGCAGCAGCAGCAGGAGCTTTCTGTCCCTCCCGTCCCGTCACTTTTTTCTCCCTTCAGACCTGATGGTGCCTGCACTGGCAGACCAGATGGCCCGGTGGAGCTGGCTGAGGAGCCCTGCTCGGTCGGAGTGTGGCTAGTGTCCGCTCCAGCTTGTTTCCAACGTGATGACGCAAAAGGTGTGCCACAGCAACCAATCCCCGGGTACCCGTTGGCTACCTCAAGCCGGCGGCACCGCGCCGCCCAATGGCGAGGTATCTCGCCCGTCTCTCCAGCAGTGCCGTACAGGGCCCCGTCTTTGGCGTCATCCCACCGTAGCTGCATGCTCTTGCGGCACTAGTTATGCAGGCGGCATGTGACGTCCATCGCGTCTTCTGCGAGTCCAGCCCAGGCCCATCCAGCCGCCGCCGCCGCCGCTCGCTGCATGTCCAAAGAGGGCTGGACGAGCACGATGGCGGGTTGCTCACCATCTCATCATCAATATCGGGGCTGGGGGGGGGCCAGAAAAAACCTGCAACCATGGTATTTCGATATCTGATGTCTGCTGTCGTGTTCCTTTTTTGCCCTGCCACCTCTGTGGCTGCAGGCACCCGTGGCTACCGTGCGAAACTGACCGAAGCCGTCGTCGTCCTTCTACCCCTCCAAACACTGCGATGAGATCTCCAAAGCAGCAACAACGCAGAGGCTGAAGAAGCAGGCATGGCCCCAGCTCTTAAGCTACGTCGTTGGTTGCGCCCTGTGGCCCGTCCACTTGCGGGCCCCTCCTCCTCAGCAACGAAAACTTGCAATGTCACCCTCAATCGCCATCGCCAGTTACCCGTCCGTTGCCCGGGCTCTGACCTGAAAAACCAAGGAGTCCCTTTCAAACGAGGCATCTCGGTTTCACTGCCAGCGCATCAGGCCCAGACCTCTATCAAATTTCCTCAGATCCACGCTTCGCTACAGCCACAGACGAATCCATGCGAAGAGGACTGGCCGCTCTATCAAAGCCACCAAAACCATGCGAGCCAAACAAAACGCGACAGATGGGCACCTCTCATAGCATGACCGACCGCTAGAACGTGTAGTCCCGACCCAACCACGATGCCACGCCGCACGCCGCCCCGACCGGCCTCCTCCTCCGGTCCGGTCCAAGAGGCGGGCGGGATCGGGGGTCCGGGCTTTTTTGTCTTTTCTGCTTGCCCCTCGCCCCTCCAAAAAGGGGACGGGAGCACGTGCTCCAACCTCCCCTCCTTCCCGCTCGACACGTGCCAAACGCCCAGGCGCAGGCGCAGGCGCAGGCGCAGGCGGGAGAGAAAACACCGCGCCAACGTTGAACATCTGACGGCAGGCGGAGGGAACAAAAGACGGTCATGCTCCATTTGCTGCATCACTTTTGTCTGACACCCGTCACGCTGTTATGTTGCTTGTGGCTTGTTTCCCAAGACAAACCAACCCAACGCGATCCCGAGAGGCAGGGTTTCCCAAACCCAGCCGTGTCTCGGCCGCATGCGCACCAACCGACACTGTCAATATTCATTCCTCTCGCATCCATCCACCATGTCATGGCAACCAGCCCCGGAAAGAAAGAAAGGGGAGGGAAAGGGCTGTAATGTTACTGTTTTCCCATAACATTGAAAACCAAAAGTGCATCTGTACGGCCACAATCCACCCTTCCGCAGCAACGACCACACATCGAGACCAGCTTACCCCCGTCTCAGGTTCAGGTCGAGCGCCACGCTTTCACATGCAAAAAAGGGCTTTCTAGAACCAACTGCACTTAATAATTAAGCTGAGCTCTCCACCATCTCCCACTTGGCACCGCCACAGGGGTCCAGAAGCCAAAAACTGCAATGTCCCACGGCCGATGGGGATTCGCCCCACTTTGAGATAGGGGGAAACCGTTGACTGTTTCGATATCGTCCGATGACAAGCCCAAAAAGGACTCAACCAACAGGGAGTGACAGCCGCATCTCGTCACAAAAAGCAACGATAGGTCAACACGGCAGGCTTGATTTGATGTCATGTCTTCAATTCCTAACATTTAAAAGGTCCTACTGGTAAAGTTATACTGTCTGTACTCTGATGGACTCTGCCCGAAACTCCACCCGTCTGCCCGTGACGGGAAGGGAAAAAGAAAAAAAAAGGAACCACGAAGAGGGCAGCGGGATAAAAAAAAAAACCACCCCTAGTCATAGAGACGAACGTCCATTCGTCTCGGGAGTACGTTCCTCAACTCCAATGCTATGTGTAAGAATGGAAGTGAAAAAAAAAAGGCGCAACGGTCTAGAATGCAATGGCTGCGAATGAAATATGCTCCCCCAACGTGGAGCTTGCCAGCGTCCACGGATGCAAAGTGTATGTTCCCTTCTATGCGAGCAGAGGACGGAGGGCAAGCGAACGCGGGGCTGGTACCCGTTAAGACGGCCTGCCCAACCAGAATGCAAAATGGTCTAGATGCTCCGAATGCTCCCGTGCGGTTGGAACGCCGATTTGATCATGAAATGCCATCTGTCTATCGTCTCCAGCCCCAAAATCCTCCCGCCGCGGGCGCGGGAGTCGCTGCTGGGGTCGCTGCTGGCGCTGCGGGTTTGGCGGGCTCTGCTGACGCGCCCGTGAGTCGGCCAAAGACGCCCATAGCGGCTGATGCGGCTCCTCCCGCTGTCGTAGCTGCAGGCGGTGTTTCTGCGGCAACGAGGCCGTGCGCCTTGCGCAGACTCTCGAGCTTTTGCTTCATCTCTTCGGCCTCTTGCCTGGCAATAGCTTCAGCAGTTTTGGCCTGGACGAGCTCCAACAGCAGCGCCTCGTGTTGGTCGTCCGTCGGTGGCGGCGCCGCGGGAGCGGGTGCGGGCGTCATGGTCGGGATGGTCGAGTCGTGCGGCTTGGGGAGTGACGATGAACGCTTGTTGAATATCGATCCGGCTTGGGATGGCGTCGACTTGCTCCTACCCAGTTTCAGTTCCCTCAGGCCGGTACCGCTGGCCGAGCTCTTCCTAAGGGGCGCGTCGCCGTCCTGGTGACTATTACTCTCCGCCTCTGCGGCCGATGCCCGCGCCCTCATTGTGTGTATCTGTTTCTCCAGCCGTTGCTTGTCCTGGTGCAAGATACGAGTGTGCGAATGCGACTCTCGCACTTGATCCTTCAAGGCGGAAATCTCCTGGTCCAAATCATGTATCTTTCGGTTGTAGTCCTGCGACTGCGACATGGCGCTGGCAAGCTGGTCCTTGAGTTGCTGCAATTCCTGTTGCATTTGCGACTTGGACTCGCTTCGGGACGTTCGTCGTTCACCGCTGCCATGACGCCCGAATCTCTCTTCGACGACGTCGAGCAGCTGCGAGAGGTCCTCCGCTGAAGGCTGCCCTGCGGTCTTGGCATTTTCGTGTGGGCTCTCAGTGGCCACGTCTCCCTCGCCTCCCTCGCGTGCCTCAATTGCGGGGTCATCGCTCGCCTTGACGGTATCGACGCTCGCATCGGTGCCGACCGAGTCGTTGCTGGCCTTCTTGCGCAGGCCGTCCAGCAGGGAACGGACGGCTAGCTTGTCCTCCTCGCGCTGTTCTCGTTCCTTTTGGAGTTCGTTTGCGAGCAGGGCATGGTTGCGTTGCAATTCGGTCAATGCGGTGAGAAGGTCTTCGATCTGGGTGTGCAGGTAATGGTCGTTTGTGTTTTTGGCGCCGGTGCCGGTGATGGATTTGGCGCCTCCGACATTGCCGCCAGCGACGGGGGTCGATTCGCGGATGGATGCGTTATCGTCGGTGGTGTTGGCGGAGTCTCGGGACACGGTGGTCGCTTCGGTGGATGCAGAGCTGAGGACGCTGACGGAGCTGGCTTCCATCGAATTGAGGGTGGAGGCCAGGCTCTGCTTGGAGGTGCTCCTGCGCAGCATGCTCAATGGCCGTGACGGAGCGGTGAGGCCCGGGCTGAGGGTGGTCTTCGGGGAGATGATGGTGGAGGAAGCCCAGATGCGACCCAGAAATCGGGCGGCTGCAGTGGTCACGTCCGAGGAACGCGCCGCATTTGCGCTAGCGATCTGCGCGTCTCGGTACCCCTGCTCCAATTGCAGCAACTTCTCGCGGGTGACAACGCCCGATAGACTGACAAAATCCTGGACGAATTCGTCTGCGTTGTAATGGTAGCAATCCCACAGGCCTCTGGAAAGGAGAAGTTGCATGACATCCTCGAGCTCGGTGCACGCTAAAATCCGGGTCTGGTTCTTCTGCATCAGGGATAGGGCGACCCGCATAAGGGTCTCCGGGGCCCCCTCGGCAAAGATAACATCGTAGATGCGAAACAGCATTGGCAGGGGACATGTAACGGCAAAAAAGCTGAGGAACCACTGTGAAACGTACGCCGGATCGACCTGGAGGTCCTCCAGGTGGTTCGACACCGGCGTCATGTGCTCGCGAAGAAGTTCTCGAAACTGATAGATGCGCACATGCAGTCCTGACAGGTCTGGCAGGAAACAGCTCCGCAGATCATATCGTTCCATCAATCTGCCCATCTCAAAGTTAGCTTTGACGCTGCACCCCTTCGGAAACCTTGTCTCTTTTTCTTGTCATTTCTCGGGATTGGGGATCACCAAGACACGTTAAACCGCATTTTTGGCCCTTCTTTTTTGGGGGAAAACTTACCGGACCAGAACGCAAAAGGCTTGCTTGTCCGGCATGTGCATCAGCAGCGGACCGACAAGGAAGGCCAGCCCCTGGCAGTAGCCAATCTTCGTGTCGTAGAGGCTGAAGCATTTCAGCACCCTGCCCAACATGCGCTGGCCGTCGCCGTCGGGGTCGCGGAACATGTCGACCCCAGGGAAGCTCCGGCCCAGATCTTTACCGATGGTGGCCTCGTAGGGGCTCGATTCGCCCGAGAATCGCTCGTACAGCTCTTCCAGCGCCGTGTCCCTGGCGCCGGACATGCTCTGCCACACGACGCCTCGTAACGGTGGAGGGACACCCTTGCGGATCTTGTTCGACAGGAGGGTGGGCAAGCGGGCTGCTGTCTGCTGGTAGTCCTTCACCAGTGCAGCGTAGAACTCGAGGTCTGTCATCGGCGGCGGTGGCAGCATCGAGTATCGCAGGGCCGGGGGCGTCGGCCCGTTGACCATGTGCCGTAATTGCGCCATTGATGGCGGTCTGGGGCGATTGGAGGCGGCGACTTGTTCGACGGGCTGTACTTTGATGCTCTTTGGGTTCGTAGCCAACTTGTCGTTTTCTTTCTCGAGCATAGCCAGTAACATGGCGGTCGACTGTTGCCTCGGTCAGCGTTGGCCACCGTGGATGGCGAATAGAGGGGTACTCACTCGGTCCGTGTCTGCGTCCCTAGGCTCTTCTGCCTCTGTTTTTTGCAATTCGTCCCAGTTCACCTCTTCCTCGTCTTCCTCTTCTGTGGATATGCGTCTGTCGTTCCCTTCGGCTGCTTCCTTGGGAGAGGCCTTGCTCAAGAGCTCCCCGACCTGGTCGTCTTGCTCGTCCTCGTAGTCTACAAGCTCGTCTTGGAGGTTTCTCGCGGTTGGAGCAGCAGGCAAAGGAGTAGCCGGGTCGCTCGGGGGCGTTTTGTTGTCCTCGTCCTCGTCCTCGTCCTTGTCCTTGGGCAGGTCCTGGGCCTCGAGCGCGGCGGTGCTCTCGGGAAACGGCAGCTTTTCGATGCGGACGGTGCTTGGTCTCCTCCTTGGGGGCGAGTCGGGGCCGACGTTGGTGTCAATGGTCAGGACAGGCGGCTCGGACAGCCTGACGGTAACCATGGAATCGTGGGCGAGCATTTTGGGGGTCGTCTCCCGGTGGTCGGTGTCGTCGGCGGCTGCGGCTGCGGGTCTCGATTCGGGTTTGGCATGCGTCACCTCGGTGTTGTTGTCGACCTGCTCATCTCGTTGCTGCGGCGCCTGCTCCATTGGCCAGGCCTGCTAACCCCCGACGGGACGAGGTTCTGCGTTGGTTGGTATTTTGGAGAGGATAGCTCTAGAGACTGGAATGTGGAATCGGGGGCGGAAGGGGGGCGGAAGGCCCAGCACCAGCAGGAGGAGGGTCAGCGAGGAGCGCGCGGCCGCAAACCAGTTGTCGGCGCGCTCATAAAACGCAGGCCAAATCTCGGTGCACGAGTCGAATCCGAAGATGGTGTATTTTTGGAGTAGGGGTTGGCTGTTGTTTTCCGCGGCGGGAGTTCGGCAAGTCGGGTCAGGGTCAAGTCGAGTCCCCTCGAGTCGGGTGGCCCAATGAATGTGCCGAGAAGGGAGGGCGAAGGCTAGCAGACGGGCAGACCACAAGCAATGCGGATCCGGGATGTGCACAAGGTTGGTGGCAGTAACAGTGACACGACAGACACGGCGTGACTGAGTGACTGGGCGAGTGAATGCGTGAGTGAGTGACTGACTGACTTGGACGACCGGCGTGGACTTTGAGTGGCTGGCTTTCCCCCGAAATATGTCGTCCAACGGTTTCCCGGTAAGAGAGGCAAGGGGGGCAGGAGAGTGCACCGTTGAGGACGAGTACGGAGCGCGGGTAGGCGAAAAAGCAAGGCAAAGCAGCAAAGAGAATCCACACGAGACCTCGTTGGAAGGCACACGCTTCGGGATCAGGAGGTCTGGTGCGTAGAGGAATGAGAAAAGAGGGCTTGGGTTGGGCGGCGCAGGAGGGGATTGGCCTGTCAGACGCGACGAGTGCTCCTTTGGTTTTGTCGTTTCATCGAGGGGCCAAGACTGCTGAAACGCTGGGGGCGAATGGGTGCAGGTGGTCCCAGGGTGAAGTGGGCTGGATTACACGGTTACAACCTGGTTGGTGTACCTACCTAGGGAGGGTATGTGGTGTGTGTATATGGGGCCGCCCTTTCGAGTTCGAGGTCGTCCCCCAGGGGCAGTTGAGACTTTGCTTTGGGCGGGCCAACAGTTTGGTCGTGTTCTGTGCTACTCGTCTGGACTGATCGAATGCTCGGCCGGTGGGAGGCGCCGGGCCAGAGGGTCGCGGTCGCGGTTGCCAAGGGACATCCACTCACGTCCTTATTAGCGCAGGTCGACAGCTTCCTAGCGGAGCGGCCTGTGTCCGGGCACAGATATTTATCTAGGTACCTTGGGGAAAGATCACCGCAGGTTGCGTTCCTGGCCGGCAGATCCAAGGGCTTGGTGTGGTGGGCAAAAAGTAGAAAAGAATGCGGGATGTGCACAGGGGAAGAATGGAGGGGACGATGATCAGATGAGATGGGGTTGCGCTGGCAATGGGGATTGGCCGAGTCTCGACTGGTCGCCCGGAATGAATTGAGCGGTCAACAAGACTCGTCTGACGAGCCCCTGATTGCAGTCTGTTCCCTCACAGGCACAAGCAGGAAACAAAAACACTTCCAGGTTGCCTCGGGAGGCTAGTTAATTACTGCGTGATTGTGTGGTGGTGTGGTGCAGATGTGCGTGTAAACGGATTGGACGGGCGGGACGCACAGCAGCAAGTTTGATGACAATATTTCATGAGCCGAAGAGGGGGGGGCTTCAATTTCCCAGGGGGCGAGCAACCGCGAGACGGCACGCGCCCATTCACCCCTGGGATTTGGGCGTAATGTTTACCTCTCCTAAGGTATGAAGGTGCCGACCTACCGTCACCTACCTGGTGCCTAGGTAGGTGCCTTGTGTGAGATGACAGCCAGAGAAGCCCGTCAGAGAATGAACGACCAAAGAAAGAAGGATGGAAAAGGGAGAAAAAACCCCAGCATAAAAAAAGCTTGGACGAGAGTAAGCCACTTAGGTTCTGCAAGGTACGCAGCCGCTAATACCGAGTACGTCAACCAGGACGCGCGAGACCCAATCACATCCCGCCCCGCCCTGCACCGAACAACCTAAGCTTCCGCGTCTGCACAACCCGCGCCCGCCGCCAACCAGCTCGACCGGCGGACACGACACGCGAACGCAAACACACCCACCCACCTGCACCTGGGCTGGGCTCTGAAATTTGCCCACTGCCGGCGGGTCGCTGCTGACTCCCAAGTCCCGGTTCGTCGTCCGTCACGGCGTCACCCCGTGTCATTCGTGCCAAATCCTCCGCTCGCTCCTCCTGTCCTATTTGCCGGGTATTACCGAGCTCCCAACCCAGCCCAATGGCGGGGGGAGGGGGGGGGGGGGGGGGGGGCCCCCCGGAACGGGGGGGGGGGGGGGGGGGGCGGGGCCGGGGGGGGGAAAAAACCGGCAGTGTACAA
>JAOWMA010000260.1:0-75757 GCA_025962755.1 Colletotrichum tropicicola
TATAGGTAAGAGCTTAAGTTTAAAGCTTATTATATAATATTATTATAACTTAGATTAGGGTTTTAAATTAGTATTTTAGTTATATTATTTAAGGATCTTTAAGGTTTTTAAGGTGAATTATAGTATCTTACTATTTATTAAACTATTTAGAGAACTATTTTAAGTTTTTTAACTAACTATTATTTATCTTAAAGTATAGAGTATAGATTTAATTACTATAGATACTAATCTACTCTATTATAGAGATACTAACTTAGTCTTATAATTAAGATATTTAAGTATTAATTTTTATTATAGATAAGTAGTATTAATAAAAAAGATTAGTAGAGATATAGTTCTATATTTACTTCTAAAGTTTACTAAGTCTTTTAAAATTCCTTTTTTTTACTAAAGATCTTAATGTAAAGGAAAAGGTCTATATCTTAAAGACCTTTTATTAGTTTAATATTAATTTACTAAAGTTAGAATATTTTTAAAGTATTTAAGAGGTAGAAATAGTTTTTAGAGAAGGAGGTATATAATTAAGAGGGGAGTAAATAAAATTTAATATTTTAAGTTACTTAAGATCCTTTTTAAGGTCTAAAATAGATAGTTTATTAAGATTATTTAGATTAATATATCTCTATAGATTAAAGTTTAATATAAAATTCTAAAGCTTTTTAAACTATTTAAGCTAATTTTTAGGCTTTATAAGAATAACTTTTAGTTTAATTATTATAGAATTATAAGAGGAAGTATAGACCTAATAGAGTCTAAGTAAGATAGTATTAATAAATCTAATATATAGTTATTTATAAATATAGGAGTAATTATTAGAAACTAACGATTGTTATTATTTAGAACTTTCTTTAGTATCTAACTAGTAGGTATAATTAAGATATTAGAGGTTTTAGAATAGTATTTAGAACTAATATAGTATAAGTAATTATATAAATAGATTTATAAATCTAAATAGTATAAAAGGTATTATTTATTATTTAGTAAATAGTTCCTTTAGTAGTATAACTCTAGGGAGTTAGTAGGAGTTTAAAAGGCTATTTTATAAAAAGTTTTAATATAGAATAACTGTAAAAGAGTTTATAAAATAGTAATAGTTTTATTACTAAAATACTAATTAAAAAAACAACGTTCTAATTAAATATCCTAAGTATATATTAGGATGGATAATAAAGATAAAGAGAGATAGTAATTAATAGTTATATTAATTAAAGTAATATAATAGTAATAGTCTTAATAATTAAATTTATAGAGGACTAAACTATAGTTAATAAGGGATTATAGAACGTAGTGTTTTAGTGGACAGTAAGAAGTAGAATAATTGTCCTTAAGGATTTTTAAAAAAGAAATAGTAATACTACTTAAATAGGGGTTTTATCTATAGAAATACTAATACTAATAATTATTATATAGTAAATATGTATAGGATAGATCTATAAATACCTTTAACTATTAATTTCTATAGTCTAGGTATATTTATTAATATTCTTATTATTATTCTTATTAAGTTTAGAAACCCTCACTTAGGTGGTAAGATAACAACTTCTACGTTTTGTAGTAATACAGCTGGGATACCCTTGCTACGTGACAGAAATAAGCAACACCCTTTCAAGAGGTGCTCACGGAATGTGGGTTCTTTTTGCCGCACTTGTTGTTCTATCTGTCCAATCGCCCAGAACTCCCGTTAGAAAACAAATGCTGATTGGAAAACGTGTCAGGTTCCGCTGGGTTGCTCTCCAGATTCAGTTTCTCCGTCCTCTGAAAGTGGCTGCCGATGTCCGAGCACGCCTTGGTGTGTTACCCGCCACGTTGGAAGAGACAGACTGGGAAATATACCAGCAGATCCAAGACTCCGGCGACCACGCGGCGAAACTCGCCAACTTCACGTTCCAGTGGCTCATGTACGCCAAGGACACCATATCCCCCGAGGCGTTCGCCGCCATAGCGTCCTCGTACTTCTCCGAGACCTCTCCGGGGACCACGTACGATCCACTCGAAGTCATCGACGTGTGTGCGAACCTCGTGGTCCTGCGTGCCGGCATCAACTCCGTCGAACCCGCTCTGGCACATTTATCCGTGCGAGAGTTCTTTGAGAGTCTTCCCAGCCGAGACATTCACATATTCCTCCCGGCCGTCAGTCACTCGGCGCTTGCGGCCGCTTGCATTCGACATATGATGCGTAACCTCAACAATTGCATTGACAGCCGATTGGAACATGGGCGCAGCGGTACCAAGTACCCAGCATATCACTGGCATGCTCACGTTCAAGACAGCCTCGAACACCGAGAATTGCTGCCGCATCGGTTGAAAAGTCTCATTGGAAAGTTCATCTTTGATGACCAGCAGTCCGGAAACATCTCGCCGACGTTTGCGCAGTGGTGCAAGATGATGCGAACTTCTTCTGCGAATGATCTGGACCAACGGGTAACGGCTGACCCGGTAGAGCCGCTCTGGCTCCCTTGTGTCATGAACTGGCCCGAGATAGTGGAGTTGGTCTGCGACCTCGGATGTCGAGATTCCCAAAAGCATAAAAGACCTCTGTCCAACAGGGACAAGTTCTTCATGCTGGGTCCGTTCCGGTATGTCGTGGAGGAGAACCTCCTGACGCTTGTGGCATACCTGGGCCGCCGCATGCTGGATATGCCATCACTGCGATCCAAGAAGACCGCTCCCTTGGCCGTCGCAGTGGAGTGCGGCAACATGGTTGCTCTCCGGCGACTGCTGGCTCAGGAGCACGGGGGGCTCGATGCCGAGATCCAAGCCCTAGTCTACGCGGCAGAACTTGGTCAGTTGGACGCTTTCCAGACTTTGGTCGAACACAACGAGCTGGCTCTGAATGCCGCTGGTCAGCAAGTCATGCGTGCTGCTTTGATCTTCGCTGGCAACAACCCACGCGGCCACAGTGAGGTGATGGAGTTTATCGAATTCTTGCTGGACATCAAGACGCCGATAACTTCGCCAGAATCGCTGCTCTGCAGTGCAGCCATCATTGAAGACACGCGGCTCGTTCGACTGTTCCTGAACAGACGCATCGGTTACAGCGCACGATCTAAAGCCCTCGTCATAGCCATCTCAAATGGAGATCAACAGACTGCGGAGCTTCTCCTTCGCTTTGGAACCAAAAAGGTTGATGATATGGCTGTTGTAAGGGCTCTCAAACTTGGAGCTCCTGTGGCAGCAATAAACCTCATCAACGCCGGGTTCGACATTGAAGGGCAGTACCTGGAAAAGTCCAGAACAGCGCTGCATTATGCCTCGGAAAAGGGCTTTTCGAACGTGGTCAAGTGTCTTCTTGACCGTGATGTAAGCGTCGGTGTCTGCGATCTAGATGGGAAGACACCTCTACACTTGGCTGCTCAGAACGGTAAAGTCGACTGCGTAAGAATGATGTTAGATCACGGAGCGGATGTCTTGCAAGAAGACATGGAGGGGATGCTGGCCCTGGACGTTGCGTCTGACGATGTGACGGAAAGTTTGATCCGGGAAAGGATGCAAAAGCTTTTGGAAGAGTTGCGGAAGAGACGAGGCTTGGAACCGTCATGTGGATAGGCAATCATAAGCCAAGCGAGAATCAGTACCCTTCAATTGGCTGTGGCTCACGACTGCAATGGGAACCCGCAGTACATGCCGTCTTCACAACCCGACACTTCCTACGGACGGTATTGGCTTTGCGCTTCAGCCTCTCGTCCTTCGCCCGGAACGGCCTCAGTTAACACATGATCCATCTCTTAGTATTCGCTACGATCCTCCTCCCAGGTTTATGCCGGCAAAATGGGTATTCTCGTATATCTCTCATCTGCGAAGACGTGCGTTTGGGCCCAAAAACTCAAGGCAACTCCCAAGAACTCCCACATGGCGTCGATGATGATCAATCCACGCCGGCCTGTGTGATGTAAATGGCACCTTCAACTCAAGCATCACACCCGTACGAATATCTCGCTGCCTAGACTCGAGGCAAACTCAAGCAACGATCAACACAGCCCGTCCGGGAACCGGTCCCCCTCATCCTCCGCCAAGCCCGGGAGTCCGAGCGGATCCACACCGCCCCCGCGCGCCGCGCGCCGCCTCCGTCCGTGAGTGCCTGCATGACGCCGGGGGCGGCGGCGAAGGATTTCCCCATACCCTCCGTAGGTACATATTGGCTTTTCGCAATTAATTGACCCAAAAAAAAAGAAGGAAAAAGGAACAGAGTCGTTGATTCCTTCCAACGCAGCCAAGGATTCTAGTCTCAACGCACATCAAACATTTAGCGCAGGACCCTGTAGATCGCCATGTGAGATGACGAGATTGGAGGAACACGCAGTAAATGGGTTTGGATCCGAATTGCGGAAATCCTACCGATTTGCCAAGGACGGTCCAGTGCTTCAATCCAGGTACGCGGCGCATTAGGGCCTGGGCTGATGCAAAAGCAAAGAAAGGATTGAGTATGGGGGGAGTTCGGTCGGCGTTTGAGACATGGCGGTGAGTTGCCAAGATGAACTACTCGCGAGCCGTTGAAGAAGACACAAAGAAGGGAGTGACACAAGACCTGACTCGATCTGCGTGCTAGGTACTTGGGAGACATGACGGGAGGAGATACGGCTTCCAAAATGAAGCTTCGTGTGAGTCCAGCAGGGCAGATAGAATGTCCTTGTGCAAGTCGTATCGATCAATGGCATAGAACATCACAAAAACACAGCATTGCTCGTGAAAGCGGGTTGCTTTTGTATTAGACATTGGTATCTCGGAAAAATGTACTGCGCCGTCGATGCCAGCCTATGTATGTCCCAGCCCGTGTATGTACACCAAAAAAAGAAGAAACCAGCATCTCTCATGATGAACCAAAGGCGGACCACAACCCTTCCTCTGATTCTTTTTACTCCCTCGTCTACGTGGCCGTATACCCGATCCACTCTAGACCTTGTACCAGTTGGCAGGGTTGGTGTCGCCGAGGCACTCGCCGACCGTGACGGCGCGGAAGCCCTTGTCCTTGATGGTGTTGATCATCTTTTCTGCGAGCGAGACAACGGTCTGCTCGTGGACGTCGTGGGAGAGCACAATGTAGCTGTTGGTTCCGGGATCAACAAGCCCGCTGGCGAAATTATCGAACGCGACGTGCGTCGTTTCGGGGGTGTTGTTTTCGTAATCTTTGGTGTCTAGGTTGGTGCTGACGACGTGGTAGCCGAGGCCGGCCATGTCGGCCAAACAGCCGTCGTCGCAACTGAGGAAGGGCGGCCGCATGTACTTGGGCGCAAAGCCGGCGACGCGTTTGGTGGCCTCTTCGAGCTGCGTCATCTGCGAGATGCGGTCGGTGGAGGAGAGGGTGTTGAGGTCCGGATGGGAGTAGGTGTGAGAGCCGATGAGATGCCCGGCGGCTTTCATGCGGTTGATGGTGTCCGGGTTGGGCGCCGTCTCGATGTTACCCCAGTTGTTGCCGTTGACAAAGAAGGAAGCCTTGGTTTGGTTGCGGTCAAGGATGTCGAGCAGTTGCGGGGTGAAGGTGAAAGGGCCATCGTCGAAGGTGAGAGCGACCATGCCCGGCTGGACACACTGAGTGATGGTCTGGCCGACGGGGACCTGACGGCGGGCGAGAGGGCTGGTGAAGAATGTTAGTTTCATGTCTGTGTCAGAGAGCCAAGCAAGGGACAAGACGTACCTAGCGCTGGAGACGGAAGCAACTGCAGCAGCGCCAAGAAGGGCGGTGGTAGTAGAGAA
This sequence comes from Colletotrichum tropicicola, assembly GCA_025962755.1. Classification (NCBI taxonomy): domain Eukaryota; kingdom Fungi; phylum Ascomycota; class Sordariomycetes; order Glomerellales; family Glomerellaceae; genus Colletotrichum; species Colletotrichum tropicicola. The sequence goes on from JAOWMA010000260.1 coordinate 5,692, forward strand.
ATGCATCTTGGGCGGTAGTGAGAAGGGCTTGTGCGAGTTCAAGAGAGGAAGTGACCGGGACAAGACAGTGAGACCGGGAATCGGACGTTGAGGTTGATATTAAGCTGACTTGACTGGAGAGTAGAAGACGGGATGAGGGTGAGTGAGAGGTTGGAACCGGGAAAGCAGGATGGCAAGGTCTTATAACCAGAAAGTTGGGACGCATCGGAGAAACAGTCGAACAAGGAACCTTGCGACAGTGAACAGCCCGGGTCGACGATGGACCCAGGGCCAAGAGTTCCCGACATGGGTCGGACCCATCCCAGAATAGAGTCTAATCGAAGAGGCATCCGCACACCCCCACAGCCTGGGGGCCGGAGGGGCAGATAGTTCTGGGCAAGGAGAACTCTGAGAAATCGGGACGATGACGGTCTCTCTCCCGGCGGGACTCTCGCTGTTCTCCCCATCAAAGCACTTGCTTGACGAACTGACCGTTCAGCCCTGGGGCGCCATGATGGCTTGGCGGGCATGAGGAATAGACCCGATGAGGCTCCGATACGAGCCGTTCTGGACAGGGTAAGTTGGGGAGCGCGAGGGAAGGCGGTGGGAGATTGGCAGTACGCTGTACGTTTTGACGTCAAGATGGCTTAGAGCAGTGTAAGCTGACTGGACCTTCTCGCATGGCGTCGAGTCTGTACTCAGTACCTCGAGAGCAGGCAGACGCAGATGCAGCGGCAGAGCTGCGAGCATCAGGCAAGGAGGAAGACGTCTGGCGGCAGAGGTGGGGATGAACAACGCCCGAGCGCCAGGGCGAATGTCTGTCATTCTGTCATCGCTCGACAAGGATTGCCTGCAAAGGGAAGAGCCCGGTCGGCCGAAGGACCTGCACAGCCAAAAACCCGGTTCGTCCGTCGAAGATGGCTGGGGATGGTGCGAATGGCGCTAGGCGCAACGGTGTGCGCGTGTGTGTCTGTCTGGCGTTGGCCGAGATGTCGACGGCCAACACCCACGCTCATCTCAGTGCCAGGGGCCCAGGGATCAGCCAAACTTTGACGGGGTGGAGTCAGCCACAGGCCCTGGTCGTTGCTGTCTCGGGATGGACCTTGAGGGGGTTCACTGGCGCACGCCGTGGCGGGACAAAGACCACCGGTAGTCTCTCCTGATGGCGGTCTGCCTTGTCGGGGAGAAAGGCGATGGAACAGTTAGAACACAGCCTGCGGTCGTCTTCACCAAGAAGACTCTGTTTCTGAAGCTGGTTCCAAAAGGGGGCCGACGTTGGGTGGCTTTTCGAGGGGCTTGTGCCGCAGCGCGGAAACAAGGTCTCGTCGCAGAAAAGGCTTGTGCTGAGAGGAACATGCCCAATGCCCACGAAAAATGAGCGACTTGCGCGTAACAACACAGACGTTGCAGTGAGGCGCGGCCGCATGCGCTACTGTTGCGCTGCTGCTGAGGTGATCCGGCAATAGTCGAAAGTAATTGCCGAACGGCAGAGGCTCTTCGCGCTTAATCCGTCTCCCCGTCCTCATCGCCCACAATTGTAAATGCGCCGTCTGGGTTTGGGGGTATTAGACAGGATGCGGATGCCTGGCAGCCCACTCGCGGATAACCATAGATCGTCCCGCTGGCTAGCTGGGATCATCTCAGCAACCTTCGCTTCCTGGCTTTGCCTCACCTTACCTTGAGAATGGCAAGGGTGGCATCCTGGCGTTAGCGCCAACGTGCCCGGGATACGTGCGGACAGGCTACGGACAGAGTCCCGCGCGGGGGGTAAAGGTGGGAAGAAGAGCGAGACTGTCCACACTTGAGCGTGCTTACACACAGTCAGGCACGGCGACAGTCGGTGTGGTAAGACGGCGGCAGCTGAACAAACAGTTGCCCCGGGACGGTCAAAGGCCCGACGTTGAAGTCCTCTCGTCGTCGAGTATGCTAATGCATCGGGACGTGTGCCAAGGCCCAACCGCTTGCTGCCACTGGTCCCTCGAGAGCCCCGAATGGTGATCGTCCAAAGCCCGCTGGGCCCTGGAGGACTCGACGGGGCACGGAATACGAGGACTGTCGTGCGACTGCTGTTGCTGCTTGTGCTGTCCAAAGGGCCCTATCCGGTCTCCTCTGTCGCGCTGGATCATCGGGACACGTCCATGTTTGCCCACAAAAGTCTTGGCTTTTCCCGTCGGGCGTGCATTGAGCGTCGAGACGGCCGCCCTCTTTTAGAGCTGTCACGGTGTGACGGAAAGCTTGGCCTGTCGTGCCATCAACTGGCCAGAAGCGATGACAGCGAGCCTCGGCGAGTCAGACCCTGTTTTTCAAGATGCTCTTCAGCCCCGAGTCAAGGATCGGGTCTTTCGGACTGCACTATGACTTGGCAAAAACGGTAAATTGCGAGCTGCGATTGTCATCCACCGCACCTGAGTGAGCAGCGCTGATGACCTTGCGCTTCGAAGGCTCACAGACTTGTAGGCAGGCTGTGGGACATTGCCTTTGCGTCTTCTTTCCCTCCAGCTGCCACTGCTGATCGTTGGGTGAGAGTAACCCCTGTTCGCATACATGTTCGCGCCCTTTGCAGAAAGCGCCTGTTCACGCGGTGGACAGGCAGCCCCCAGCTCTAATTATGCCGCACTTTGCTGCAGGACGGGCAAAGTGCTCATTCTCGTCGCTTTACCTCAGGCCATCAACCGAGGGATCAGTTCCTGCCCATTCTTTCGGTCAAGCTGCAGGCCAAAGAGGGAGGTCGGGGGCCGGTAGAGGCTGAAACAAGCATAGCGCTACGCCACCATCACGGCGGAATAAAGGGACGAACTCGAGCATGGCCCTTGTGTGCCAATGTGCTTGTCGAGGTGCCGACTGGCCGAACCGCTTAAACTTCGACTGTGGTCTTGGGATTGGGGATTCATCTGTTCGGGGCGCCGGCAAAATAGAACCATGATGCTGGGACGTAGACTGTGACTCCGCGACTCTGGGGTCCCCGATCATCTGGGATTCCATCTTTGGGGGCCAAGACTCTTGGCCGCAAAGGCCCGACAGCCCATTTTCCAGGGGCTCCCCCGTCCCGACAGAACCCCGCATCGTACGCGCATCGTCTGCGAGGGTGTCCTGGTGTTGGCGCCAGTGCTACTCCGACATGCGCTGCTTTCCCTGCTTGTGATGCATCCAGACAACAAAGGGCCCGGAGGGGGAAGAGGGAGGACGTGCTGACCCGGCGCGGCATCTCATCTTCTGGCTCAGTCTGTTGGTTCTCCCGCTGCCTGAGCAAGCAAACAACATCGGCATGAGCATGGAAGCTCACGATCGACAGCTGCAAGACTGAGCGTCCTGCAGGCGAATCAGCCGACTTTGCTGGTCAACATTCGTCAGCTTGCAGCGTTCATGGGGAGACCCTCTTTCGAGACCACCAAAAAGAAATGACGGATGAGACCACGATGATACACTCTGGGGATCCTGGGGCAAAGAGACTCGAGAACGAATGTGACCGTCATTCCTGTCGGCGGGCCGGGTGGAGACCTATTGTTTCTGAGACAACATGACAAGACATGGTTTGACGTCAGCCCCGTGATAGCAGACCTGCCCGCTCTCCTCGCGATGCAAGTACACGTCAGGCGGCCGGTCAACAATTGTGTCAGCCTGATCTCGCAATCGACCCGCGCGGTTCTTCCGATTCCCCTCCAAGTGTTGCCCACTCGCTAGTTATTGAAGCCATCGTATCTAAACCTCGGCGGGCGGAGATGTACTCGGCTCCGCGGGATCCTGCTGACGTCCGAGATCGACGGCCGGGGTCAAAATGACGGACGCCGGCACTGAGGACGGCGCAACACCCTCGTCGAAAGTGCTTACACCTAAGTCTCCAAGTCTCCAACAACCCGGTTCACTGCGGAGCAGTCTGCCGAAATTCCATAGTCTCCTTATTTGTCGCCGGGTGCCCCGATATCGCCAAGAGCGTACATCTGAATCAAAGGCGATGAAGTTTCAAGATCCGCATCGCATAGCTTTGCCAAGAGACGTCCTCGTTTAGGAATGACAGCCCAACACGAGCCACCCCTTTTACGGCGAGTCAGCGGCGTTGACGTTGCCTTCGGCGTCGACGCCGGCTGCTGCTATTTTCTGGCCAGTGATGCGACACTTTCAAACGAGTTCACAAAGCCTCGCTGCGATCATAACCGACCGAAATATCGAAGAAGGTTGGCACAGACTCGGTCGGTCTGCAGCCATCTTCCATTTGCTCAATCTAGCGAGCGAGTTGATGTACTCCTTCCGAATCCTCTCGAATGCGGGCACGCTTCGCAGAGCGGCATCGCGAACGGCTGCAAAATCTGCACAGATTCCAAATGATTCTTTGGCATGGAGTCGCATAAGGCCAACGCAGGCCAGCGTAGCTCGATGTCTGCTCTCCGTGGTCGGCAGTGCGCATTGTTAGCGTTATCGACGAGGCTGGGAGCGCAAGGACACGACGGGCGGCAGATGCGTCTTGTGAGCGGTGGCCGACGACCCGGCAAGACGTGATTTTCACGGTCAAGTTCTAGACCACTTGACCGGCGGCGGCGCGGACGTCCGTCTCAGCCCAAAGCGATTCCATCGTTCTCTTCTATGCAAGTCCGAGTGATGCTCAGGATTGACGGGTCTGGAAGCAGAAAGAAGACATGCTTAATCGTCGTCAGCCCTTGCATCCTTTCGACAAAGCTTCGGGGAAATGTCCGTGTTCTTGTGGGAGCTAATCCCCGCTGGTGTGGATGCTGAATACACGTGGTGTTCCTATCTTCACCGTCGGCCGTCTCAAGCCTCGACGTCGTACTTGTCGGTGAACGCCAAAATCGTGGTGTCTCTTGACTTTCAGGAGACTCAAAAGGCCTCTAGCAACGCCCATCGTTCTGATTGCGGTGCTAAATCGCGACTTATCGTGTAGTCGTATCAGTCTGGCTGGGTATGACGGAGATGGCGCCGACGGCCCAATGCCCAGGGAGCAACCGACGAAGCCGGAGCAGAAATGCCGAAATGCCAAGCTTCAGTTCGAGAGAGTGTGAGATCATCACATAATTCTGAGACAACGAGAATTGAAGCTGCTGCTGGAAGGCTCCTGTATGGCGTTATTCCGTCCTTGCTCTTCATTACCAATGCTCAACCTCCTTGCAAGACGACTCGGATCGGATGTCCAAGCATTTCCAGTCCATCTGGCAAGTCCTGGGGGAACCAGAACCCATACTCGCATGTGCTTTCATTGACACACACCAATCTTGCGTTCCTTTTTTGAGATTCCTCTCAGTCATTTCTGGTGGTTGACTCTGGACCGCGCCCACCGTCAACTCAACCTAGGAAGCTTGCGTCTGACCGTCTAGGTCGCAACCTCTACCAGCGGAAGGTTTGCTTCGCCCATCGACGATATCGTGAGATGAACTTGGGACGATGATGAAAACCGACGGTCAGCCACGATCCGATGGTTCTGGAGGTAGTAGAGATGGCTCGCTTTCGGATATAGCCTCATAGCCTTGAGGCTCGATGTCGGTTAATCGAACAAGACCATGGTAGATATGGAATTAAATTCTTTGACAGAATGGAGCCGAGACCAACGCTTTTCGAATGGGAAGCTTGCTGGGGGGTTCTTGGCTTCTTCGTGTTGCGTGGCCCGTCGCGCTGCAGCCTGGACCTCGATGCCACCTCAGTATGCGGCTCATGCAAGTTGCTAAATGCCACCAATACCGTTGCGCTTGTCCAGATGTCGTACTTGAAATGCGTGAATCTACCACGCCGCGGTAGTATTGTCGGTGTTTCGGGTAGAAATATTGAAAGGGGGCCGGCTGAATCCACGGCTCGGTGTCTCTCCCTTCCGCGTCCACAATGAAACAGCTTCCGGCGTCGATGCTGACCACAGGCCCGGCTCTCCCGTGCGTTCCATCCGGGTGTCTTTCCCTTGCACGATAAAGAGGCTATTTGGTCCCATGGAGCACCCTTTTGGCGCAAGGGCAGATGTTTGCTGGGCGGCGCACCTGCAGGTGTGCTGGAGAAACGAAGGCGGCGAAGGTTTCGAGGTTCTGCGGATCCATGGATTTTCGAAGGCACCGTGTCCGAGACGTCACCTTCTCCCTTCTTCCATCTTGTCATCGACCCGCGGTCGATTGACTATTTCTCCGATGAGACTGCGGTTCCGCTGGTTCACGAGAAGCGGAGGGAGCTTCTTTTCATGCCCATCTCCGTAGCTCACGGCTCCCTTCATGCTCGACTCTTCTCCGATGCGCCCTTGAGGGATGATAACACGGCGGCCAGCTTCCCTCCGAGTCGCACTTCTCCTGTCATCTCCTGGGTGTCATTGTCCAGGAACGCTCGCAGCGGGTAATCTCAACGTTGCAATTTCCACAGCACGCAGAATTCTGAACCGCCCACATACCCGTCAGTCACCAACGGCCGTTGCCAAGGACATTGCCGGATTCCAGAAGCACTCACATATAGATCCCTTGCTCCGAACGAGGAAAGGGAGCCAACAACAAATACCAGGCCGTGTCTCTCTCGAGAAACGCGGCTGCTCCGGAAACGGATTCTTGGGAGGTAAGTTGTTCGCGGCAGAGTTACGAGCTGCCCAGCGCGAATCAGCTCAGCGCTCCACAGCAGCTGTCGCCGCCCCCCAATAGCGATCCGGCTAGGCGCCGCGCAGCGGAAAGCACGGCAGGCACAGCCCCTAAGCCTCCACGTCAGCGCCCCCGCACAGCACCCGCGAGGACCCCTACAAAAATGACGGCAGCTCCCGCCGTGGCCCGAGAGGCCCCAGGACCCTTCCCCCGCGCCGCCGCGTCCACGTCCACGTCCACGTCGAGCTCCTTCCGCCGCCTGGCCGTCTGCCTCGTCAACGCCCTCGCCATCACCACCCTCATCCAGCCCGCCATGGCCCATCAACCACCGCCGCCGGTGGAAATCCAGAGCAACTGGGTCAATGCCGCCTACTACCCCAACTGGCACATCTACAAGGGCCTGACGCCCGCGTCCATGCCGCTGGGTCAGACGTCTCACGTCTTGTACTCCTTTATGGGCGTCAACACGGACGGCTCCCTGAAGCACCTCGACGAGCACGCCGATCTCGTTGCCGCCGCCGATGGCGTCCAGGGCGGCCTCGCGGCATTTGCCCAGGCGAAAGCCAACCACGGTCACCTTCGGACGCTCATCTCCGTTGGCGGCGGCAGCAGCAGCACCGAGTTCGCCGCCCTCGCCGCGAACCCGGAGGCCCGCGCCCGCTTCGCCTCAGAGATCCGCGGTTTCGTCGACAAGTACAGATTCAACGGCGTGGACATTGACTGGGAGTACCCCACGGACCCGGAGCAGGGCCAGCACTACGCCCTCCTGCTGGAGGCCATCCGTCACACGATGCCCGCGGGCCACTACCTGCTCACGAGCGCCCTGCCGCCGGGCCAGTGGATCCTGCGCAACCTCGACATCAGGCGCGTCGCTGCTGTCCTCGACTACATGAACCTCATGTGCTACGACCTCACGGGCCCCTGGTCCGACGTCTCGGGCAACCACGCCCAGCTGCTGGCCTCGACGACGATGCCGAGCGACAACCCGACGCTCAAGGCCGCGTGCTCCGACGGCGTCAGCTACCTGATGAACGGCGGCTTCCCGGCGCACAAGATCGTCATGGGCATCCCCGTCTACGCGCGCACCTTCCCCGCGGCGCGCGGCCCGGGCCAGTCGACGGCCAACTCGGGCGAGATCGACTACATGGAGCTGCCGCAGGAGTACATGGAGCGGGCGTTTGTCGACGATAGCGCGGCGGCGGCGTCGTTTGTAGACGAGACGAACGGCTTCACGACTTTTGACACGCCGCGGTCGGTTGCCATCAAGGCGGACTATGTCAAGCAGAGGTGCCTCGGCGGTCTATTCTACTGGACTGGCTCGTCTGATCGCAAGGGCAAGGAGAGCCTGGTCGTGACTGGGTTCAACGCCCTGCACGGATACGGATGGTTGCTGTGATGGATGAATGATGGGATGAACGTCACGAGTCAAACGTCTTCGATGTATATGGTTATTATTAGCTGAGCCATGCCCAGCCTGTATGATACAAAAGTCAGTAAAAGTATTTCAATGGTAGTCATTGTCGTTCATGAGCAAATTGGTCATGTGTAATTTCAGGATTCATCGTGTCGGGTCTCGGGCGCGCTAAGGACCTGAGGAAAGAGCGAATCCATCGAGTGACACGCGACGCCCGTAGTGACACAAGCGCCCGCAAGGCCGTCACACAAGCCAGTGTTTGGAGATGCTCATATTGCAGTTTCCATTAGCCGCAAAAATAAAACATACAACACCGGGGATTCCCCAGTCGTCACCGACCTGGGTACTAGTCCGGCCCTTTCCAGCTTGACTATGGGAGAGCGGACGGGATCCCGTATTTTCTGGAAGGTATGGTCGTATGTGCTGATTTGGGGCTGTCGGTTGCCCTATGAAGTCTTCAATGTCCAGACCGAGCATCGTTGTCTCACGAATCCAGGCCAGAATTAAGCTTGAACATCTTCAGGCACACGACCCCTTACGTAGCGCCTGTCTGGTCCTTGTTACCTTAGGTACCTCCTACCTTACCTCACCGTGCTACCCTAGCACCTAGGTACGTTAATCGCCTAACAGTCTGGCAAGCGCCCAGCAAGTCCCGCCAGCCGGCACCGGCCGAGGCTCCACACGGGTTCCGGCAGCACTCCTGTCCAATGATTTGTCTAGCCAATAGGACCCGGCGCTGGACCAGCAAGCGCGGACCTTTTCTTATTTCCTTCCTCCTTTTCTCCGTCTCATCTCCCCGCCGCGACCTCCGCGCCATCTCTCCAAGAACTGCCGCCCTGGAACGCGAGCCGTTTCACGCGCGAGACCATCCCAACCAACGGACTCTCTCCTTCGTGCAATTACACTCGTCCAGCCGCGGTTTTTTGCTGTCTTTGCGTCCGAGCTCCAGTTGGTTCTCCTGCGCCGGCTGATTCGTCGAACCAGTGTTCGGATGACGGCGAGGTGATGTGCGACAGGGGCCCAAGACTAACAGACAGCCGATTGACAGGTCCGGCCCTTTCGTGGATTTTCGTGGCCCAGGCCGCCAAACGAAACCGCGCTGCAGGCAGGAAGATCGTGAAACCCCGTTCAAACTGGGCGCTTTGGGACGCAGACACGCCAGATGAGAGAGACAGATGAAGGAGGACCTATGGCTCTGCCTACCGGATGGCGTCTGCATGGCGGGTTGACAGATGACGGATGGCGGCGGCCACACCACGAGGGAGCCGAGTATAAGGGCTGCGTGGCCGCCTCCGTTGGCCTTGTGCAGGACATCTCTGCATCGACTGTGGTGTTTTCGTCGTGATCATTCTCTTCTCTCTGTTTTCTTCTCCCGTCTTTCACTTCTTGCATCCAAACCCTGCTGAGCAGGCTTCGCATTCGTTTTCACACTCCTTCACTCAATTTTCAACTAAATTTACACATTCATTTTCTTTCCATATTTCACCATGATTTCCAAGTTGACTACGCTTTTGGCCTGCGCCGCCGCCCTCACCTCGGCGAGCCCCGTCATCAACCCTCGAGTCGTTACTGAGCTCAACGAGGAGGCTTTCAAGGAGGCCCAGCAGCGCGACGGCACCGCCATCCGCGCCTTTTCGGACGTCCAGATCAAGACCGCCGACGGAAAGTGCCTCTTCGTCGACAAGCTGTCTGGCGATTTCCGGGCGAACCTGACGCCCATCCAGGTCGCGCAGTGCGGGACGAAGGACGGCGAGGGCTGGGATGTCATCACCGCTGGAAAGCACAATGACCAGCCCGGTTCGATGCTCATTGTGAGCACCTTGGTAAGTTAGCGTTGCAAAAGTCGCCAGTGACTTTTATTAACCAGCAACCAGACCCAAGCATGCTTCAACTTTGATCCTCGCCGCCAGGCAGGCAACCAGGTCCTGCTCTTCTCCTGCGGTGGACGCGCGGATGGCGAGGGCAAGGTGACGAACTCACAGCTCTTTCCCTTCGACGGCAAGGCGGGCCCGTTGTCCCTCCAGCCCGAGAATGACAAGGGCAAGTGCTTGACCGTCAAGGGCGAGGCGATTGATGTTGCCGACTGCAGTGCCAACGACCAGAACCAGTCTTTTACCTTTGGCGGCGCTGGAGGTGGTGCGGGTGGTAATGGCAACGGCAACGCCAACGCCAACACTGGCGGAGACGACGCGGCTCAGAATCCAGCTCCCACGACCGCAGCGCCCGCTGCTACTGAGGCGCCTGCTGCTACGGCTGCGCCAGCTGCCGGAAACGGCAACGGCAACATCCCCGCCGCGAACCCTACGACCCCCGTCCCCGTCTCCCGCGCCGGCGGCACACTCAACCCGTCAGCGGCAGCTGAGGCCAACGCCTTCGACGACACCGCCACCCGCGCCTTCACCAAGGTCGCCATCCGCGCGCCCAACGGCCAGTGTCTCTCCGTCGACCCCACTGCGGGCGACTTCCGCCAAAACCTCATCCCCGTCGCGCTGGTGGAGTGCAACGGCACGCCCAACGAGCAGTGGGATATCATCACCAAGGGCAAGCACAACGACGGCAATGACGGCGCTGCGCTGGTTGTGAGCAGCCTGACCAACGGGTGCGTGAGCACTGACGGGCGTCGTGCGGATGGAGATACCGTCACGATCTTCTCTTGTGGAGGACGTGCTGCGGGCGAGGGGTTGACGAACACTGGCCAGCTGGTCAAGATCCAGGGGAACAGCTTCGTCTGGACTCCTGTCAACGACAAGGCCACTTGCGTCGTTCCTGGAAACCAGGGCCGTCTTGTCACGGCGGCGTGCAAGGGGGATAACAGCGAGACATACACTATTGGTGCGTGAGGCGCATGATGCTACGAGGTGTCTATTGGATAGGTCGCCTTTCTTGGATTCTGGTGTTGGAATCTCGTTTCGCGGTTTACTTCACGGCATCACGGTTTGCGGGGAATGGGCAGGAGGATACAAGACAGCGACAGCTTTAGACGGCTACAAGCAATGACCAACAGCTACATGCTCTCCAACTTTTGCTCCATGCTCTTGTCCCGCATGTTGCCAACCCACATCGGCACGTGAATTCCGAGAGATCTCTGGGGGAATCTAGGCAAAAGCTTGAAGCATTTCTCCAGACGAACGGGTAGGCCTAGCCATCCACAGCTTGTAGTCATTGGTTGCGCGTCCGGTGTCATCCACCGCGGAGGAGGAGCTTGGGCCGGCTAACCGGCAACAACCGAGAGCTTAATTTGGGCCGTCCAACGGCTGTCCAATAGGCATCGTGGTGACCAACAGTGGGGATACGACAGCGCAAGTTGTCTGCCAAGCGACGTCATTCAGGGGGGTTCAATCTTGAAAATAACCCGGCAAGACCTGGAATCTTCCCCGAGGATCTTCCCTCTTACAAGTCTCGTGACAGCATCATTCCTGTCGTCTTTTCTCCTCCCCAAACTCGTCCAAACTCACCCGTCAGCCGTCGCACACGAATCGCCCAATGGCGATGCACAGACCGTCGCCTCATTTTCATCACTAGCTACATCAGCGCTTTTTCGGCTTTCCAGATGCGGCTGGGAGGCCGAATCTTTTGAGACGACGAGCGCCGATTCGACGCCACGAGGCACCCCGAAAGTGGTGTCTCTCTCTCAGCTCAGCCCGAGCTTCGCGCCGTTGGAGTCCCTGAATCCCCCTTAGCCCAGGCGCCACACTGGACGAAAGCTTCGTCTTGCGATAATATTAAATGTTTTAATCTCTCTGCCACCCGTTTCTCCCGCCCTCTTTTCCCTGCTCCTCCACGTCGTGGTCAATCACCCGCCGCCCAGCATGTCGACCGAGGCGGACTCCCTCGGGGGTCCAATTTCCAGGACGATGACCGACCCCGACGACCGTCGCGTGCAGTTCCCGGCTCTCCAGATCGACACCCACGACTACGCCGCGAAAAACCTCTCCCCGACCTCGCCGACGAACCGCGTGCGCATCGCGGCCCCCAACGACCCCATCGGCGCGCCGCTGACCCGCGCCTCCACCACCGAGACAATCTCCCCGCTGCGCCGCCGCGCAAACACCTTCAAGCCCGTCGAGGACTTTGACGACTTCGAGCTCTCCCGCCCGGGATGGCAGCCCGGCTCCGAGCCGGGCTTCGACCCCAACAAGTCCGACGGCGGCCACGCCTCCATGCCGACCCTCCGCGCCGAGTGCGACATCTCCGTCATCGACTTCAGCCAGGACAGCATGGTCAAGCACAAGTTCGGCAACGAGGGCTTCATCGACTTTGTCAAGCGGCCGCAGGAAAGCTGGGTCAAGTGCCGCTGGATCAACATCAACGGCCTCAGCTGGGACGTCATCTCGGCCTGCGGCCAGTACAAGGGCCTGCACAAGCTCGCCATCGAGGACATCATGAACACGCGCAACCGCACCAAGACGGACTGGTACTCGAACCACGCCTTCATCGTCCTGACGCTGCAGAAGCTCGTGTTGCTCGTCAACGATGACAGCAGCAGCAGCAGCAGTAGCGACGACGACACTGACGACGACGCGAGTGTGCGGACGAGCAAGTCGGCCAAACGAGTGAAGAAGCTGAAGCGCGCTCTCACTATGGGTGGCAACAAGGCGCCAGGTCTGGACCCGGAGGTGGGCAAGGCCACGGGCATCGCCAATGGAAACGGCAACCCTTACGGTCACACTCTGAACCACCACCCGAGCAGCCTCTCCCAGCTCCCGGAAACAGCCTTCGTCCGCACGCTCCAGCGCTACCATGCGTCGGCGAACGAGACGCGCACCGAGTATATGGAGAGGCACTCCTCTCTCATCAACCGGGGCCTCGCCGTCTCTGCAGAGCAGGTCGCCATTTTCCTGACGTCCGACAACACCGTCATCTCCTTCTTCGAGATGTCGGCCGAGGACATTGAGCGCCCCATCACCGTCCGTCTGGGCGACCCGTCCACGATCCTGCGCCAGTCCTGTGACGCATCGCTCGTCGTCCAGGCCGTCATCGACGCCATCATCGACCTCGCCATCCCCCTGACGGCCGTCTACAGCGACGTCATCGGCGACCTCGAGCTCGACGTGCTCACGAGCCCGAGCATCAAGCAGACAAAGAGCCTCTACATCTGCATCTCGGAGATCAACAAGATGCTCACCTTCCTCAACCCCATCGACAACCTCGTCAACGTCCTCCGCGACCACCGCACCCCGCTCAGCCAGGAGGCCGCCTCGCGCGAGCTACAGAACCCGGCCAGCGGCGTCATCGTCACGCCCCTCACGCACACGTACCTCGGCGACGTGCTCGACCACTGCGTCATCACCACCGAGGCCATGCAGCAGATCAAGCGCTCCGCCGACAACCTCATCGACCTCATCTTCAACACCATCTCGGCCAACCAGAACGAGAGCATGAAGCAGCTGACCATCATCACCATCATCTTCCTGCCCCTGACCTTCTTGACCGGTTACTTTGGGCAGAACTTTGAAAAGTTTTCCGATATCCAACGGCCCGAGGGGATTTTGTTCTTGTGAGTTGCCTTTTCTGGAGGCTGTTTGGCACGCGAACTAACCCGGACCTGCGCAGCTGGATCATCGCCATCCCCGTCGTCTTTTGCACCATCATCATCATGATGAGGACCTGGATCTTCGCCTGGGTCGAATCCTTCTGGCAGCGGAGGAAAATCAGCGCCGACAGGAAGCGGCGCAAGAGGAAGAAGGCCAAGAGGAGGGCCAGAGCGTCCAAGGCGGAATAGGGATCCGGCTACCGCTACCGGCTCAACTAGGGACCCCCTCCGGTGTTCTCTGTGCAGCATTTTTGTGATACCCCCATTTGGCAGTAGACCTCATTAGACTTGTTCGTCGAATCGACATCTTTCTTCTAGTCAAAATACCCCCAGCGTTTGTGCCATCCATCAGGCTTTCCTGGTTTCTATAGGACAAGCGGGAGACGGAGCCGTCGACATTTGTGCCGTCTCCTTTGGCAGGCGACTTCGTGGCCTTCTGAACGTCGAGGCAAGTTTCGTGCAAAACACACTGTGGACCAGCATGTTTGGACCATTTCCAGGCTACATAGAGCACGCGGGTCGCCGCATTCATCGGTCGTTAGCAGAAGCGCCATTCCTTCACAATCAGGCCACTCGTCTATAGTTGGGACTTGAAAACGATAAAACAAGACATCTTCAGTGAATGCTTCTTGAGCGGGGTGTGACGGGACTGGGAGAGGCTTCTTGGGATCGGGATCGGGGTCGGGCGTTGATGATGGGGACCGGGAAGGAGGGCCGGTGCCTCCGTGACATCCTCACTGTTCGACCCTGTCTCGCTCGTGGGTTTGCGGGTCTGCACCCTCGACCTCTTCGTCATGAAGAAAAGACGGCCGACTCCTCTCCTCCCGTCCTTCGTCGTCGTCAATCTCGTATTGCCGCGGATCTACCTACCGCAGCAGTCACAGAGGGCCCCGTCAGAAGCTTCGCCTGCATCTCCGAACAGCCCCCAGTCCCGTAACTCCTCATTGACCAGGCACTGAACCTCGTTGGTGAGTATCTTGTATCCTACCCGTCGCTGGATAGCAAGCGCTAGGATCAGTAGCACGGGCACGGCAATGTCAAGATGGTGTTGAATGAGGCCCAGCGCTTCAGTCGAGTTAAGAGTATGCGAACATATAAAACGGTACTATTTCAAGGTGCATTGGACCTTTCCCTGCACTGCTTCTATCGAATCATGGCATATTTACGCCTCCCTCCCTCTCTTTCGGCCTGCTGTAAGTAATGCTCATCGAGCATCAAACCTTTGCTTGATCTCTATCGTAAAGCGGCCACGCTGGACGCGCTTCATTCCCACTGACCTGTTATTAACTCCAGGGCGGTCATTCCGCGGATCGCCGGACTGGGAACAGCGCCTCCATGATGCCTCTTGCCGTTCTTATGAATACTTCGTGGGCCGCTAATCCACCAAGGTTAGCTGGTACGACAGCAGCTTTGACCTGCTTCGGCTTGCCTCTTTCGTTACGCGTCGTTTCCTTTTTATCCTTCGAGTCGTGGCTATGCTGTGTGCGCTCCAACTGACATCATTTTTCTCATCTCTTCAATTCCAACACTACCACTGGGTCCCCAGCTCATCCATATCTTGAGCTGCCCGAAGAGCCCTCCTCTTTCGCCTCTACTCGGCTCTTTGGTGTCTTTGGAGGTGTTCTTGGTGTAGTGGGTGTCTTCAGTGGCTCCGGAGTGTCGGGTTCTGATGGAAGGTCATTGAGGTCGATGTTGTTAAAGGCCCCGACCAGGTGCGCTATCGATGCCTCCTCGTAAACTACCATGCGTGCCCGATCTGGGGCACCGGACATCGCTCTGGAGGCTTGAGACTCGGCGTTAGAGCCCTTCGCTGACTTCGCGGTCCGTCCTGATCTCGATATTTGTGTCACTTCGAGTAGCTTGGGGAAGAGTATCCTCCAGACTTGGCGTGTGCTTGGTAGGCATGCCACAAAGATTCCAACGCATAATTCGATGTGAGACCACAGTGAGCTTTGGAAGGAGTTTCCTGGTTTCATGGTCAGTATGGCTTGGATATTACCCGGCTGGTGGGTGCTGGCAAACCTGTGACATTGAATGAGGTCGAAAAAAGTAGCAGTGCCTTGATGCGATATGCGCTGACTGCCGTGAGACTTCTCGGGCATTAGTACAAAGCGACCAGGCGTGAATGGACTCGACTCACAATACTCCGACACTGAACATGAGCATGACACCGAGCTTCCTCTGCCTCGGCATTCTCAAGTTGTAGACCTGAGTCCCCGGCAGAACGAGCATCCAGGCGTCTAGCGCGACGTTGAACACACCATGACACAAGGCTAACGCATTCAAATTGATGCATTTTCCGCTCATTTCTCCCGTCCACCCATTCCAGAAGTAGTTGAGAGGCCTGCAGGATGCAAACTGGGCCATGACGAACGACAGCCACAGGAGTAGGCCAAATATCTGGGTGCACCAAAGGACCTTGCGAAACTTCTCGTCGGGGAAGATGCGGAGGTAGAGAAAAAGCATCGATGCTTTGATAAAGGCCAGACAAGTAATGTATAAAAGCCCGAATATGAAAAAAAGCTGTCTGGCGTCAGGACAAGTCATGATAAGCTCCCGCGCCGTGCGTACGTACCAATAGGAAATTTGTTATTTGATCGGGCGTGAGAACCCAAATGTCGCGCCCTGCTCCCGTTGCCTCCGCTAGAAGGGATCAGCATGGATATGAGTTCGCCGGAGGAATGGAAATTACCGATGTAAGCTGCTGGCAAGAACGCCGCCAAAATAGCCTGCGCACTGGGGTCAGCAACTTTGT
Organism: Colletotrichum tropicicola; assembly: GCA_025962755.1. NCBI lineage: Eukaryota > Fungi > Ascomycota > Sordariomycetes > Glomerellales > Glomerellaceae > Colletotrichum > Colletotrichum tropicicola. The sequence continues at coordinate 21,921 of JAOWMA010000260.1, forward strand.
CTACACTGTCATGAGAGGGTGCTCTGTCATACATATGCAATGACCACGGTCGTATCGTCCCATCCCCAAGGAGAAAGCTTCATGTACTTGTTGGCCACTCGAACGACAATGAAGAAGGTCGGTAGGCCGAAGAGGAGTGCTCGAATCCACTGCATGACCGTATCATGCTCCGCCATGGGCACGCCACAGGCTGCCAGAGACTGGTTCTGGGCGACTGAGAGAGACTATGAGCTGGATTCGATGCGGGCGATGAATCGATCGCAAGGCTTACCAAGCATTTCCTTGACCGTGCAGTTCGCCATGACGCATGTCTGCACATACGACGCGAGGTTCGTATCCCGGCATATGCATGTCTGGTTGGTGAGGGCGCATGTCGAGTGACCAGCACCAATCTCTTGGAGGACGCAAGACACCTGTGTCCGTCAGCCATCCGCCCCATCAAAGTCGATCTGTACCCCGGTATCCTTACTGCACAAGGGGGGATTCCATTGTAGGACAGGTCGGCGGCGGCAACGTAGCTGCTAAGCCCGAGGAAGCAGGCAAGCAGGACGAGGAAGCGGAAGGCGGCCATATTGAAAGGAGAGACTGAACACCAGTGGTATTCCCGAGTTCTCTCAGACCCAGAACCGTTTATCGAGAGTTGTCGTCGTCGTCGTTAAGCTTGTTGTCCGCAAGGGTTCGACAGAGGACCAACATCAAGGTAGACTTCGGACGGTAGTCTTGGCCATGATGTCGACAAACCTAGAGATATTGGCAGGAGGGAAGAAGGTAGGGACCAACATTTAGCAGACGGCCGTTCCCCGGAGAGCACGCACCAGATGGCTGTCATTCCGCCGCCATACTAACGTAGGGGAACTAAGCCTAGGCCCTAGGGGAGAACCAAGAAGTGCGCCCGACCGGGGCGCACTGGTTTGTGGCTTCTCCCCTCTCACCCTCTCTCTCTCTCTGATGGGGGGGTCGAAGGAGAATCTGTGCGTCGTGCCGGCTCGCTGCAGTCGGGCGGACCGGACACGCGAGGCCAATGATCGTCTCCGCGGTATCTGGTACGGTTAGCTGGTGTTTTCTTTGCGTTTGCGGAGACTTGTTGGAGCCAAACCCAGACTCTCCCCCTCTCAGCTAGCTGCACCCTTGGTGCGTGCCGTGTCGGACCATCCAGGCTACGCTCGCATGCAGAAGGGCGTCGCCGCGGCTGAGACCATCGACAGTCTATGGCAGGCATTCTGCCGGTCCCGGGTGGGATGATGGCGTCTGATGTATGCGCCGCTAGGGGAAGCCACCACGCAGACTAAGGCGGAAAGCTTTTGGGGCTTCCCAAGCCTTTGGATGGCAGCTTTGGCCGTGGCCAGCGCTGTTGAGACTGAGCTAAAGTGAAACTAGTCCACGGGCTGTGCACCAAGAGCTCAGGGGCAACATGACGTTTGCGGAATGTTGGATAAGTCGACACCGAATGGGAATGCCGTTCGCAGAGTCGGTTCTTCTTGGCATGTAGACGGGAGCATTGGCTTCGCAGCTTTGTAATGCCGGGCTTTTCTTATTCATTGAAGAGTTTTCGTACTTGCTCGGTGCCGATTGGGTATTAGAGCCCACCAACGATGAAAGTGCCGGCGCAGCGGGCTTATTCTCCCGTCAACCAAGATGTTGCTGGTCATCATTCCCACGATCTCGAATATTTCTCCTCGCCACGGAAACTCTTCGACTCCCTCGTAGCTGTGCTTTGACATTATGGCAATGCAGACTCAAGAAGCATGCCAGGACGGGTCCTGTCTCAAATTGAGTCTTGCGGCTTCCAAGTTTCCGGCACTTAATCTCACAGCCCCAACCAGAATGGTCGAGATTCGGCCGCAGTGCCGGATGCTGAACAATTTGACCCAACTGCACAGCCGTTGCCGGTGAACATGGACGATTCAATCCCGCAAGCCGCAGCAAGTGCCGTGAGCACATGGCTTGGCTTGCTGAGGACATCCGCAGTGGTTTCGTGTCGCCGTTTATGGAGTATGCCCCGAGTCCCCCCGTCTAGGCAAGTTGTACGAGTGCGTGTGGTGTGGGTGTGAACCCCAAGAGTTCGTGTCATCCCAAGAAGAGCAGGTGCTGGCAAACTCTAAACGGGCCATGGCAACAACTCAGACCTAAGAGACGGGCCTTGTGGCTTCCAGAATCTGCTCAGCCACTGATTCATCAAAGAACGCGATGGCGACGGACCGCCTTTTCCCACCGATCATTGATACGCCATTTACCTCGATCTTCTTTATCGATGCGGATCCAAGGGCCGACGTCTTCTGCCTCCCGAGAGACAAATCAACCATCAAAGATCCAGAATTCTCCCCCATATGAAGTGGCATCTGATGGCTCATGCACATAATGAACAACAAAGGAGTGATGATGCCAGCAAGCAGGGCTTTACCAGCCTCATGGCTGATATTCCCAATCATCCTTTACACTGAGATTCTAGCCTGGGGTGGGTGTGGAATAGACCCGTGTGAGTGAACAGAAGAATGGACCAGCTGCGGTAACATAATCAGACTTCCAGATATCGTGTCTGACCTTGGCTGGGACGTACCAACAGGAGGCGGGTTAGTACCGTAGTTCGAACAGGCGATGGTCTCCGGGCGCCGAGTCGATCCCGGAGCTCGCGTGTCGGCCTAACGGGCGGCAGGGGGTCACATATTTCGAATGCAAACAAAAGGAAAAAGACGCAGTACCCAGGACTTCGTAGGGAAAAAAATCTTGCTCTGTACCTCGTGTTTTGGGTATCCCGGAGCCAATTTATCCAATGGAATGGGATGATTGATACGTATAGGGCGTTCATAAGAGCACGAGAAGAACGCAAACCAAAGGGTGATTAAAGCGAGGTTCACTACACGAATGCATCGCGAATGGGGATTCAGTGCAAAAGGCTTTAAACCAGCAAAAAAAAACAAGGTGCAAAAAGCAAAAGATAATGTTCCCAGGTGGGATTTAACCACTGTGTCTCCCCGAGGTGGGCTCGAACCACCAACCTCCAGATTAACAGTCTGACGCGCTAGCCAATTGTGCCATCGGGGATGAGCTCGAAGTGAGCTGTTTGGGATGTCGGTGACGGAGCAGCTCCGGTAACGTGTTAAGACGGTCGGCTGTTTCTGCTGGTGGAAATCCTGCCCAGCTGTGCGAGTTTCAAACCCTAGAATGCGGGCCTCAGACAACGTTGCAGGTCCTTGGGGCCGGAATGCAGGCGTGATTGGTGGCGCAAAGGATTCTTGACCCACGCGGGGTATGACTGGGTTCGCTCGGCCTCGTAGGATCCGTGGGATGGATTCACGACTCAGTCCTAGACTGGACTTGTAAGTGATGTTCTAAGATTGCAGGATTGGGACCGAAAGGTTCCAGGATTTGACTCGACTTGATCCGCAGGGATGAAAAGCTTTCGGGTGCCTTGAACCTTGTGTGTGCCTCAAAGTCTATCCCTCTTGGCTCGATCGCTCGGCTCCGAGATGAACCTTCCACCCCTCTCTGGCTGATGAGACGCAGAGGAAAGATTAACGTAAAGAAAGCTTGGTTTACATTTCGTCTTTCTTGTTCCTTTCATGCCGTGGTTGTTCGAAAATACGCAGGGTTTGGTACCTAGTAGAAACATTTACACAGACTGAGGTCGGACGGCTTCCATCGGCAATACGAATATTGAAGCTGAGGTCTCGATGTAAGAAGGGAAAGATTTGTTTCATTGACAGGAGGCAACGGGTGATGTCTTTAGAGTCGAGTCTCTAGCGCAGCAGCCGTTGTATACATTCTACGCATCTTTCAAACGACAAAAAGCATCTGAAGCCTTTACTCGAGAAAAGTGATCGCTCAAAGACCGCCCTCCCTCCAACACTTCCGATCAACCGCCTTCAACCTCGTAAACACCTCCATCAACTCCTCATCAATGACCCTCAACCTCTCCGGAATCTCCCCGCCGGCCTCGCCAGCAGGCACCACGACCTCAAACGTCATCCTCGCCGCCGCGGTCGTGGCCTGCCTCTGCTGCGCGGCCGCCGCAGCAGCCGCAACAGCGAGACTGTTGGATCCGCTGTTCTTGACGCCGGGACGCCGCCCGTACATTGAGACGTTCACGCTCCGCGGGCCCTGGCACTCGCACTCGCCCGTCCTCTCCTCGACGCGCTTCTCGATCCGCTCGCTCATGCACCGCAGGCTCTTGGCCAGCGCCTGGATGCGCGAGACCTCGGCCTCGATCTCGGAGACGTGGATGGTTTGCTGAGAGCGGAATGACAGGGGGTCGGTGCTGCCACGGGGTCCGTCGGGGGTTTGCCAGCGGCAGAGGGTTGTGGTGGTGAAGCTGCGGGTGTGGTTTGCGGATGTCGCGGCGGCGATACCGGATTTTCGAAGGAAGATGAGGGCGCGCGTCATGTTGTGTGTGTGTGTGTGTTGGTTTTTGTTGTCAGAGAGAGGTAACTTGTCCGAGTGCGTTAGGTCGAGTTGTATTATTAAAAGCTCTGCTTCGAGTCTTAATGAAATATTGACGTCCATCGCTGTGTTATATAGTCTAACTGCGTATGTTTCTGCGATTGTCGAACCACGGTTGTGTGCACTCTGACCGGTGTCGCAGAGGCCGACGAAGAACCATTGAACGCGTGCAGCCTAAATCGAGGTACGAAACATCCGCGAAGACTTCCGCGGGATGGTAAAAGTTTAAGTTGATACCATTAATCAGTTACGCTGGACCCAAATCCCATCGCCCACTAACACTAACTCCACGATGAACGCTCAAGAGGGGCAACGAACCAGAACCTACTCTTCTTCCTTCTTCAAGCCCGAGTATCGTACAAAAAGCGAGTCTAGGAAGTGTGAGTGGCGAATCCCATTAGGCCTTGCCTTCGCAAAGGTGTCAATCGCCTCCTGTACTCCCAGCCCGCACCGGTCGACCAGGTAGCACACGATGAAGTAGCCCGTGCGGTTGAAGCCGTAGTGGCAATGCACCCCAATCACCTGGTTCGCTCCATCCACCTCTTTCCAGCCCTCCTCCTCGGCTCGCTTCTTCTGCTCCTCTCGCAACTTGTCCACTATCGAGATGAACTTGGCCACCTCAACCTCAGTCGGCGGGATCTTGGACACCGTGGCAAATTTATGGTAGCGAACACCACCCTTCTCCATGCTCCTGGGGTCGTAGACTGGCTGGTCGTGGCTAATGTCGACAACATCCTTGATAATGCCTCCCCAGTTCTTGACGAATTCGGCAGGGCAATGCACATCGTCTGCTTCTCGCAGCGTCTTCATTGCCCTAAAGACCGCCGGTTTTCCCTTCGGACCAATGGGGTGAGACACCGGGACGACGCTCTTCCACTTTGCCAGGTTCTTCACGTCCCACTTCCCTTCGCGCGATAGATACTGCAGCTGCCATCCCAAGGAGTATCGTCCGGTGACATGGGCGGCAAGGAAATCGGAGATAAGACCAGCAAGAATTCTCACAGTTGACGGCATGAACAGCAGAGCGTGGTTGGCCGGCGCAGGCATGACGGTCGACTTGACAACCTTGGTGGGGTGTCGTGGCTGAGGAGGAACGTTCGCTGGTGATTCTTGTGGTGTCGAAGGGTCCTCGTCTGCGTCTTCGTTCAACCGTCTATCCCGTTCGAAATCCTCGTCCCGAATATCGTCTATGCTTTCGGGCATGTGGTCGGCAGGGTCCTTGGACGTGTTGACTGGTGCTGCTGCGTCGACAATAGTCTCACCATCGTCTGAGCCAGTCTCTGGTGAAGGAGGATTCTTGCCGGACAGATACTCCTCGATCTTACCAACATTGCCTGGCGGGGTCAATTCGTCCGCCTCACCGCCGACCAGATAGACTGGGACGTCAACACCAGCCCAGACGTCTTTCCCTGGAACTCCGCCTTTCGGGGCACCATTCTCATAAGCCGGCAGAGCGCCCCAGGCCATCCGACGCCACACCGGTGTGCGGCTCTGGTTATTGAATCGATCCTGGAGCTTGCGCAATTCAAGGTCTGCTCCAGGGCCGACGAAACGAGTGACACTAGCGCTCTGAGGCCCTCCCCAACGGTCATACGCTCTCCACAGATCGAATAGCCAGCCGGGCACCCAGAGCAGTTTCTTAAATAATGTCGCCTTGTCTTCTGCCGGAGGCCCAGCCAGAGGGCAGATGGCAACCAGTCCGACAATATGACGCCGCAGCTCCGTCTTGTGCGGGGTGTTGCGGCTCGTCAGCTGGGCGCAGAGAGCCGTGCCCATGCTATGACCGACGAGAACAACATTGCGATCCATCTCCTTTTGCCGGTACTCATCAATAATGAGCTCCAACAATTCCGCTAGGGCTTCCGGGGTGTAGGCATCCCATGCCGTCTGGTCGAACTTAGAACGCCCACATCCGGGCATGTCGATTGCGAGGCATGACGAGATATGAACGAGGCTCGTCAGAAGCGGGTGAAACTGGGCCACTGAGCCTCCCAGACCGTGGATGAAGACCAGCAGCGGGAGGGGCGGCTTGGGCAGCTGGTCAGCCTGCGGATGCCGTTTGTAAAAGACGCGGACGCCGGCGTATGTGTGACGTTCCGTAGAGTATGTCCGAATCTCGGAGTTCTGCTTCAACAGAGGCGGGTCGGTGGCTTCTGGGTCGTGAGGATTGGCGAAGCTCAGCCATCCTCGGGCCTGAGGCTGTTGGTCTCCCATGTCGACCGCGGGGTATGTGTATGAGGTGATGCCTGACGCGACTTGGCTACAGTGCCGAGAGAGTAGTGAATGTAACAAAAATGACAGTAGGTAGCAGCGTGTCTGATAAGAACAAAAGACGGAACAAAGCGCGGGTATCTCTGAAAGTGGTGCGCTATAAGAAATATGACGGCCTTTTTCTGAGTCGAACAAGGTATGGAAACCGACAATCTCCCAACAGGACGTGGTTGGGGGTGAAGTAAACAAAAAGCCAGGCGTTAGCGCTGGGTGAGAGCTCCTGGGTGAGTGTCCGCAAGATAGGTACCCTCAGGTAAGGCAGGTAAGGTACAGGGAGATGGCGGCCGGGAGAAATGGTGACACGGAATGTGACTCAAAAGGAAGCCGCTGCGATGTCAGGGCCCGGTTGCGGGTGAGTTTGCCTCTGCTGCGGTTCCGCTCGTCGCGCCTGCTGTGTGCTGCTGGGCGCGAGGCCCAGGGCACTGCAGGGTGAGGCAAAAGCGTCTTGCTTTATGAAGGACTGGCGGGGAATGTGCCGGCCGAGATCTGAGGGGATCGACTGGGACGAGGCAGGCCGCAACGTGGTCGGGACAGGCCGTTTCTAAGGCGAGGAGACGGCTTTCCGGGCCACTGGGGAGCAGGAGAGATAAGGAAGGAACAGAGGAGAGAGCCTGAGCCTCACAGCGGGCACGGCGGTGGAGAGAAGGGCACCAAACTTTTGCCTTTGGGCAATTTATGTCATTGCCCATTCTCAGCCAACAGTTCGTCATCCTTCCTCCACCTGGGGCCGGCAAACCGCTGCCATTGGCTTCCTTGTCTCTGGAATTTTTGGCCAATGGGAGGGTCCTGCGAATCAGGGCCCGCGCGGTCACCTGCAAGACCAAGGTACCTAGACACCTAAGGTACCTTACCTACCTATGTACTCTAAATACGTATCTCAGGTAGTTACGTACCGAAAGAGCAGGAAATGGGGTGTTGTACATGATATTTATGTAAACACTGGATTTAATATTACATTTATTCTCTGTTGAGTCTTGTTGATACAGGATTTTTGCAGCCTGTCTTTCTCTATCTCGGCTGTCAAAGAAGAAAGCCGGAGACGGATGATATTCGTACAGATTTTACAGAACACAGCGGCCTTTGGCAGTACGGGGCCGGCCCTCCAGCGGAGGGGCGTGCCGCTTTGAGTGCTGGGAACTTGATCTCGATGCCAGTCCCATGCACCAAATGGATCATCGTGAACTTGCCGTGTTGACTGCCCAAACTCCTCCACGTGTGTGCTCGATGGGCAATCTGTCTTCAACGCCTCATGACTCGAGCTGGCCATGTGATCTCCCCATCGCGAGCACGTCACCACGCAGCTCCCTTGCCCTCGACCCAACCGATGGGAATCAGGGCAGCCGCAACGTCGTCGACGCCCCGCTCGGTAGCGAGCAGGTTGAATTGCGAGGCCGCGTTCCTCGTGTCCAGTATCTCGACGCGGATCCCAATCGAGCTGAGGTACTTCCTTGTCGCGGGGCTGAGGGGCACTATCTTGGGGCCGACGCCGATGATGAGGAGATCTATGAGCCTGTTAGCCGTTCATGTCCTCAGACGGAAAAAGGCGATCGGGAGGAAACGCACCAGGCCGAGGCCAGAGCAGGTCCAGCACACCCCATGACTCCGGAGGCACCTCGAACTGGCCCTTCGCATTGATCAGGTTCATGGACCCCTTTGCCTCCCACGGCCGCCATTCGAACGCCTCGCCGCCGACGAGGAGTGCGGCATTGCCGTCCAATATCTTGACACCGCTGTTCAGGGAGAACCCGTCCGACATGCAGACATCGATCGAGGTTGACGGAGTGGGCGTGTTGCCCAGCACGTCGAGCTCGCCAAAGTTGGTCCCTCCTTCGTACTCCTTCGCGCCCTCCCTTTTTAACCTCGGGAAACGGGTATGAAATTGGCTGCGTAGACATGCGAGTTGCGCTGGTGCCGCCGAGGGTCGTAATGGCGCTGTGGGAACGCGCGGGAGGGATCGAGGTAGGCTGCGCTGGGTGCGCGCGAATGCGCAGAACACGCGGGTGCTCGTAGAGGAATGCATCGGTTTGTATTACGTTGTGCAGTCGAGCAAGAAACCGAAGAGTGATGTGTCGAAACTCGTTGCCCAAAACAGTTGCCAAAACAAATGCTGTGGTTTGATTTCAGGTGTGACTGGTGGAAGAGTTGAGTGCAGATTTGCGTTGAATTTTTCGGCGAAGCTGCCTCGGTATCCTGAACGTCATGATTACAAGGTTGAACTACCTTACCTACCTACCTTGCCTACCAGCAGCGCAGCGATTAGGAGCGATAGTGGGGGAAGAATAACTACGCGACCAAAGTCCACGCGCCCATCATCTCAAAATGGAAATAGGTGATCAACAGGTGGACAAGGGCAAGAAATGTTCAATTCGCTGTCATAATTCCTGATTCTGGGAGTAGAAACCACTTTTTGGCGCCTTGACTAGAGAATACCGCGGGGTCGTCACAGCGGAGGAAAAATCCCACATGATAACCAGAAAAAACTTGAGGGCTCGATTTCCGTTTTCATTCAGGTATCGAGGCCAAGAGTGCCCTAACGCACAGCAGCAGACGAACCGTCATCGAATCCGCCTGTGGCCGACGATCGTGTTTGTATCATGCAGTTCCTTTTGCCCTTAATGAACACCGAAGCAATGAACCAACCCCTTATTTCCCATCCCTGCCAGCTTTACTTTGACGTGACACAAGAAGAGAGTTGGCGAACTTATTTCTTCTTCTCGGACTGGCTCTGCTCCTTCAGCACCTTCTTGACGATCTTCTGCTCCTCGATGAGGAAGGCGCGGACGATGCGGTCACGGACGCAGTTACCGCATCTCGAGCCACCGTAGGCACGCTGGACGGTCTTCTTGGGCTTGGAGATCTGGGCGTACTCGCGGGGGCGGAGGGCGGGAACCTGTGGCAGGATTGTCAGTACATGTTTTTGTTGGCCCTGACCGCTCAGGAGTCGTTCTCGTGGGAGTCATCTGGGAGCGTCGAGTCGAGTATCCCCCTCTTCCTTCAACGGTCGCGATGCTTGCGCAATCCACCACCTTTCCGACGCAAAGACCCGTCATCCGTCCCTAATACCTTCGGCCGTCACACTGTCCTCTTCTCTCCCAGATGGTCCTCGAGTCTCGTTCCGGTCGCGGTATTTGGAGTCGGACTTACGCCAGGCAGCTTGACGCCGCAGTCACCGCACTTGGGGGCAGTGCCACGCTTCTTGATGTGGAGGATGCGAAGCTCACCACCGGGGGTCTTGACGATCCGGGTCCGGTTGGAGGTGGTGTTGTAGCTGCGTAATTTCTCAAGTCAGTTTCGAGGACTTCCCAAACATGCGGGCGTGCATGCGACAGCAGCAGAAAAGGACCGCCTCTCGATTAATCGACGGTGACTGCAGGAATCGTGGTGAGAACTCACCCGTTACGGCGGCGGTAGGTGACACGGGCTCCGGCCATTTTGACGACTGACTGATGTGCTGCGGGTGGTTAGTTGAGAGTCGAGGATCGCGAGCGGATTTTCGTGGTTTTCGAAATTTTGTGTGGGTGGAAAGATGAATTGAGCCCGCTTAGGCGACCAATGAGGCGGGGCATGAAAGCACCAGCCACATGTGGCTGCAACCCCGTTAAAAGCCCCAGGCCCAGCCCGGCTCACGTGCTGCGCTAACAATTTTCCCAGGCTAGGTACTCAGACTGCAGTGAGTGATAGGAATCGTGGGGTCAGCTGGCCTTGAGTGAGAATGCGACTTTGGGTACCTCATTCATTGATCAAGTCGATGCACACATCTCACGCGAACGCTGGCGTATGAGGTTTCCCGCTGTGGAAGAAGTCTATCACGAATGCCATTCCCAACGTCAATAAGCAGGATGTCTCATATACAACTCCATTGTAACCCTGATGAAGATACCCCTTTCCTAGCCAACCCAGTCAACGCCGTATGAGTCCGATATATTACACCAAATTCGCCCAATGACCCTACGAAGAATCCACCGTCATCCAGTCAGGGTGTTCAGTCGCTCGCCAAGCCTTGATGCCGTTAGGATCTTGCTTTCGACGCTCATTTGCGTGGTTCATGATCTTGGTCATCTCCTCGCTCTTCCGCAGATTCTGAAAGTCCTGCACTTCTTTTTTCGCTGCGCCGACCGCATCCATGAAGGAAGCAAACTTGGCTTGTGCTAGTTGATGAAAGGTTAGCAGGAGCAGCATCCGTCAGATACATGGCACGTACGAGTCGGTTGCTTGGCCGACAAAGGTTCCATCATCCGCGGGATCGTCGTGCGCAAACTTCGAAGCTGTAAGTTGGTCAGTCTGAATCCAGTCGGTATGCCCAGCCGGTAGAGCAAACCTTGACATGCAACAGCTTCAACTGGTTCATTGCCTGTTCCAGTTGCTCCTCATCCCACGCCCCGTCGTTCTGGGTGCCTGGCTCTGCCTTGATGGTTGGGCCGTTGTTTGCCATCGTAATGCAGGCGGCTCACGGACACGAGGCAGAATATATCGAATTACCGCCTTGAATAAGAAATAACAGTAGAGTTCCAGGTCGTTTCGAACTGCCTCGGGAAACCGGGTGGGCAAATTCGGGTTGAAAGCAGAAAGAAAGGCTCCCGGTCCGAGGCGTGGCTTTGGGGATTGAGACTGAAAGAGAGGGTGGATGCAAAGAATGCAGAGCCTCGGGCGCAGTCAGCCCAAAATGTCCAGATATGGCCCAGCGAAATGTTTGTGAGCACCCCGAAATCAATTTGCAATGTACAAACGCGCCACTCTCATGCGCCTTGCTGCTTGGATTCCAAGAGAGGCACTGCAGCCGGCAGGCAAAATGTACAGTCTCGTATGTGGTGGCAGACTTCCTCGCATCTCAATGTTTCCGACGAGCGGCGTAGTGACATGGCACCGCGACGAGTTGAGACCTCCAGGTGGTTGGTGGGTTTGCAGGACACCCCACATCAATCCTGAACCTGGAACAGTGTTAGGTAGGTAGAAAGGATTGAGAAGTACGTACCCCGCTAGTCACGTGATATTGGATTGAGTGAGAAGCACCTAAGACACGTTAGGTAAGGTGCCTAAAGGTATGCTGGTTTCGAGGCAGCTTGGTTCTCCAGGCAATCATCGAGGCAGAGAAGAACCTTGACGACGACACTGAGAGAAAACGATCGAAGCGGACCTGCGGCATCTGCGTCTCTTCTCACCTCGTCAGCCCACTGCAAGACATTGACTGCAACGTGCATGACTACGGTTCAACTGCCTCATCAGTACCTCGGTGTACTGCGGAAAAGGTACTTTGGTACGACACAAGGTACGCTGCCGCGCCAAGCTCCCGGTCTTGCAGCTGGATCCTGGAAGCTGACCCTCGCTAGAAGCTAGCCGGAGGGCGGATTAACTGCCAACCTAGTTCAGACCGTGCGGATTGGAATTCTCTGACTCCAACCTCTCCGTGTCTCCCACCTTCCCGACACGACCAGCTACGTCCTCTACAAAGCTGTATCTCCGCCAAACCAACAAAAAGCCGTTGCGCGCACTTCCATCTCGCTTCACGCCCCTCATCCTTCGCTTTTTTGACGCGTCCCCTTCTTCCTGGACTCGTCATACAATATCCTTCTCCCCCACCTTCCCACCACAGCCGCCAAGCTGGACTCCTCCGCCGTCATGTCGAATGCGCCGCCGCCTGCGCTCTTACCACCCCCCGAGGGCATATTCCGGTCCTTCGAAGACCTTCTCTCCTCTGTCCAACGAGTGGCCAAGGATCAAGGCTACGGCGTCGTCAAGCTCCGCGCTTCCAACTACCGTGACGGCAAGCCCACCCGCTACGACTTGGTTTGCGACCGCGGCGGCGTGAAATACAGCAGTACCGCTAAGAAGCGCAACCCCTCAACGCGCAAGGTCGACTGCCCGTGGCGCGCAAAGGCTGTCTGCGAGGTGCAGCTCGGAAACCAGTGGCGCTTCGCCGTACAGGAGGGCTCTCACAACCACGAGCCTCGCGTCGCGACGGCCCCTCCTGGTCAAGAAAACACGCCTCTCGCCCAGTCCATCCGCTCCTTCACCAACAAGATCGACCGTCTCAACCACGACATGGCGCAGGGCTTCATGCGCATCGAGCAAGCGCTGGACACCATGAACAAACGTCTGGAGAACCTCGAGAGCCGCGCTGGCGGATACGAGCCCCGCTTCCAGAACATGGAGTCGCGACTACAAGGCATGGAGGCGCGTGGCAGCATGGAGCTCCCTATGGACGACGTCGATGCTCGACTCTTGTCGTCTACGGTCATGTAGCATGATGACCAGGCTGAGGAGCCGGGTTACTGGGTTACGCCGGATGCATAGAGCGGAGCTGCGTCGGACCATTAGCTGAACATGATCCAGCGCGCAATCGACTGTCAGCCGAGTCATTTGCATCGACATTACGCGCACACTGAACACACAAAACATGGGAGAAAATGAGCGGACGACACGGTTTCCTCGTGGAGAGTGGCTATGGGCAAGGAGACAAACCCGGGGTCGGATGGGCGGGCATGTTATGTTTTTCCAGGGCGTTGAAGGACGGCCAGGGCGTTCCGGACACTTTTATCATTTCTTGTTTTTGTTGCCAGCACCTCACGGCGACTTTAGTCGCTCTGGCCTGGTGTGATGCCCGTTTGGAGGCGATGTTATTATACGAAAAATTCCGTGGCATCGTGGGATGGCGGCCATTTGCAGTTTTTTATTGGCGAGTCGTGCGATGGATAGCAGGATCCATTGTACCGCAGTGAGCAACATCCCTTATGGATGCACCACAGGTAGAGCGCAATGGCGATACCATGCACAAGTTCCCAGTTCCTTCCCGTGAGGTGGTGAGAAGGTCAGGCTCGAGGCAGCCGACCAGCAGCACTTGCCAACAGGAGCAATGACGTAACAGGAGGCAGCGTTCAACGTCGGGGCTGCCGTTCCTCCAAAAGATCAGCGAGACAAGATTGGTCTCCTCCCCGCAACAGAGCCAGACCACCAAGCTCCCATTTCCAGAGCCTACCTGGGTAGTGGCCTGCGACGGCCACCACGTCGTCGCGGCTTACACGCGCCCACGCCGGAGCGCTGTCCGAGACGGCCGGCACAGTATCAACTCGCGGCGCGGATTGCAACTTCGCACGTCCGCAGCGCGCACACTGTGAGGCCGCGGATTCCCACACACACTCCCGACAACAACCCCCATGACAAGCTCCGGTTGGCTTCCTTCTGGGTAAGGTCGCAAACGATGTTCCCAATCCAGATAATGCACGCCGCGGAGGACGACGCCACGCGCCAGATTAGCTGGGAACCTGATCGGAGCCCGTCCCGCCCCCGCGCTCTCTTCCGGTTTCCTTTTGACCACACCGCACTGCGGAATTTCCCTGCGGACGGGACCCTTGTCCTGCACGCGAAGCTCCAGACCAACAACGCCCGCCTGCACCTCCCACGCAGCAACCTGTTGGAGACTTCCGCTTGCCATGGCAAAGTTGGGACACCAGGCATGTTATGCATGTTTGTGCGTTCATCCGAAGATTTTCTGGCCTTACGCCGTACAGCCAGATTTCCGGTCACATTCGTTGCATCAGTCAGGCCAGCACGTGCAACGCAACAACGCTCGATCGGAGGCGGTGGCTGCCACATGCATAGCGTCGCTTCCCATCCACGACTGCAGCGCCCCTTTGAGATTATGTCGATGATGCACTCATCACCACGACGCCCACATCGACTCCTCCCGCCAAGCTGCCTTGCGATGGTCCAGGCTGGTCCAGTACAAGGCAGCACCCGCCAGGGTGATGCGCACACCCGGAACAACGCCTGCCTGGAGATGTTTGCTCCGCGCCCCAGCACTCTTTCCTCGCTCAAACCACCCGTGCTATCCCCGGTTGCAAGGCATCCACACCGTCGGTAACCAGTGAAAACGGCAGACGTTGAGCAGCTCGCCATGTTGCTCCCAACCGCACGACAAAGAGCAAGTCAGGGGGCCATCAGGGGTGGCTAGGACTCGAGAATGGCAACACGTCAGGCCATCCTGGCGGTGATCGAAGCTGCATCATCGACGCCTTGTTGGGGTCGTCGTGGCACGAGCAGTCATCCCAGACCTACAGACACGTTTGTTCCTTCCTGCCCCGAGACATGCATTGTCATTGTCGTCGTCCGGGTTGTGGTCGGCTACACGCGACGCGGCCGTCTCGGACTCGACCGAGTAAAATGCATCCGCCGCTGCGGCCGTCGGCGGGTGATGGGAGCCGGCTTGTCGCAGGCGATGGACGACAGAGAACCCGAGGCCTTTGCTGTCCTCGGTTGTCACTGGTCTGTAAAACTCTGACTAATCTTTCACAGAGCTACCCAATCGAGTAAATGCTCAACTTGGCCAGACTCGGTCAGACAAGATTGGCCCGTTGAGAGAGCATTTCAAACCTGAGAATGCCATCACCCGCAGGCCGCATCCGCCCAGCCCCAAATCAATGGCTCAGGATGTTATAGTTTTCGTCAACCCGATCACGGGCGCTTAGACGTTCCTCCATGGAGAAGGAGCCCAGTTCGGAGGGCGTCTTCACGAATTTACCGGCAGCCACGTTTCCCCGAGGAAGCCAAGCTCTATTGTTTGCTTGCCTCGTGCTGTTGCTGTCTCGGAGCATCTTCCTACCTCGGGCAGCAAACGTACTTTTCTCTTTTCCCTTCCCCGCTAGCCTCTCCTTGCCCCGGCTGAACGCCCGAGGTGGTATCCATCTCGCCCTAGTCCTTTGCATCTCGCATTCGACAAACAAGCAAACGGCCCCCAAATTTGGCAAGCAGGGGTTGGCAATGCTGCCTCACAAAGTCCAGATTGATTAGATGCGGCGGCCGCTCACGTTTGGCGGTCAAATAAGGACAAGCTGTTTAGTTCCCCTCAACACCCCAGGCGCCGAGACCCCCTACTCTGTCACATCACGTTGCATGGCGCAGCTTGCTAGGCGAGAGAGCCCGCCTCCGCGGCAGCGATACGATCAACAGGTGAAGAAGCGCACGGAGAACCAACGCCGAGATCTGCCCAAATCCCATGAGGCTGATTCCGGAGGAGCCTCGCTTGGCACAGATCTCAGGTGAGGCAGAGAAAACATATGGGCACAAACCGCCTCGCAGATCTGGGGTTGGAGGAATCGAACCACCCGTCTTTTCGGCTGGTTGGCTACAACTCACAAGGGTCCTTCGTTGGGGACGTGGCCTACGGATCAACTTGCCTCGCCCTACTCGTCGCTTTACCGCCTCCCATGAAACGTGACCAGACACGCATGCACTCTCAGCAAAACCACAGCCACCCAGCGATCCTGGCTGACAAATCGAACAGGGCCTAAGCAGGCCGGTTCCCCCGGATAAGACTTCAAGGCAGCAAACAACGCTCCCATTGATTTGGTTCCATTCAGTTCAGTAATATTCATACAATGCTTCAAGCTGCCGTTTGCTTGCTATGATTAGACCCGTTCCAGCGTACTGGGACATCGCCCCCCATGCGAAATCCATGCGCCCCAAAACTCCCAAGTATGCCGCATATGTGTCATGTCCAGACCGCCTGGTAGCTCACACGACTCACGCGCCGAGGTGAGCATACTCCTGACTCTGGCTCCAGTTGCTAGGGTCCTCAACCATGGCAGCGGGTGTCTGCTGCATGTTCATGGCGCCCAGCTGCTTCTTGTTCATCTTCTCACGCAGCTCGTCGGTGATGGCGTCGACGTCGACGTCGAGGTATTCGCGCAAGAACTTGCCGACCTCGATGTTCTCGATGTTACCGCGAATCTTCATCGCCTCCTCGCCGCCTGTGCTGTAGACGTTGACGTCGAGCGCGGTGTGGCCGTGGGTGCTCCAGCCGATGTGGGCACGGAGGCTGATCATGGCCGCAAAGGTCTGCACTGATACGCCGGGGTTGTTCACAAGGGCATCGAGCTCCTCAGGGTGAGCGTTCTCGATGCCGAGTCCCGGGATGACCAGCTTCTCGTTGACCCAGTTCTTGAGGTCCTCCTTGCTCTTGGACTTGTTCTCCGCCACGTACTGAAGGAACTTCTTGGACAGCAATTCGGCGGAGGCCGTGGCCTTGGCCAGCTGGCGGGGATACCAGTTGTAGACCGGCAAGTGACCAGGCTCCTCTGCGATTTAGTTAGCAAGTTGACTTCTGACACGGACGAAAATAGCTTACGCAGAGCGGTCGCCAGGCCACCCGTTTCGTGATCACTAGTGGCCACAAGAAGAGACTCGGTCTTGCTGTTCTTGACGAAATCGGACACATGCTTGAAGGCCTTGTCGTACTCCAGGACCTCGTGGACCTGCGCGGCGGGGTCGTTGATGTGACCCGCGTGGTCGATTCTGCTGGCCTCAATCATCAGGAAGAAACCCTTGTCGCTGTTCTCGGTCGCCTTCTCCAAGGCCCGCAGCGCCGTGGTGGCCATCTCGCTCAGGCTGGGGTAGATGTGGCTCATGTTGCGTCGGTCAATCTCGAAGGGGATGTCGCCCGAGGCGAAGAGACCCAGCGTCGGGAAGTTGACCTTCTCGCCGAGCTTCAGCGCATCAAAAGCCTTGCGGTCACCAGCGTAGGTCCAGCCGAACTCCTCCTGCGCCCTCTTAACGACATCCTGGTTATCGAGTCTGCAGCTGCCCTCCGTGCCATTGGGCAGGAAATGGCACCGTCCGCCGCCAAGCATGATGTCAACCACCCTCCCGAGCGGACCGTCCCCAACCTCCTGCAGCGCGATATCGTCGTTCATGGCGCGGGTAAGCACGTGGCTAGCGAAGCAGGCGGGCGTCGCATCGGTAATGTCCGTCGTGACGACCAGACCCGTCATGAAGCCCGCGCGCTTCGCCGCCTCCAGGACCGTGCCGCAAGGCTCGTAGTCGGGCAGCACCGAGATGGCGCCGTTGTAGCTCTTCTTGCCGCAGGAGAAGGCCGTCGCGCCGGCGGCGCTGTCCGTCACCAGCGAGTTGGAGGAGCGCGTCCGGCTGGAGCCCCAGAAGTGCTTGTCGAGCGTCAGGACGTCGCCCTCGGGCAGGCCCTCGACGTGCTGGCGGTAGCTGCGCGTCAGCGACAGCGAGGCCGGGCCCATGCCGTCCGACACCATGAAGATGAGGTTGCGCTTGCCCGAGGGCGCGGGGTGGCTCGTCTGGTTGCGGTGCTGGGTCCACACCGCGAGCACAACAACGGCGGCGGTCGCGAGGAGGGCCCAGATGAAGAGGATCATCTCGCGCAGGCGGGACGGGCCCGGAGGCAGGGGATCGGCTTCGTCCGAGGCATCGCTGTTGCGGCGTTGGTCGTTGATGAGGGGCGTCCGTTCGGTTTCGGAGGACTGATTGTTTGCGGTCTTGTTAGCCATTCTGTGTTTCTGGTGTTAGGTTTCTTTGCTAAGAAACCTTGTGAGGTGGTCCGGGTGGTTTGTTTAGTTTGTTCGGGGAAGAGTGGAAAAACGAGAGCAAAAAAGTTTGTTTTACCATTTTGGAATGCGATTTCTCTTGCCGGTGGCAAGCTTGCTTCAGGTCCTGTCGCAGCGCAGGATGAAGCCTGGGTGGAGGAGGTTTTGGGTTCCCTGACTCTTTTTGCTTGCGCGGGTTGATAACAATAATGACGGGGCGGGTAGGCAGCAGGTACCTGGGTGGAGGCACAAGATAGCGCCATCATCCCTTGGGGGAAGGTACCCTTGGGGAAGCTCCAGGCCCCTTTGGGTAATGGGTCACGGACTCAGAGTCCCTGGCTGCAGCGGTGGGGCGCAGCCATGTGCCGTGACATCACGCAGCCGTCGTCCCGTGCGCGCCGTCTGAAGCTTCCAAGCTTCCTTCCCCTCACTTCGGATTACTTTGATCCAGCAGACGAGGCGGTACGAGCCCCAGCCAGACATGCCAGCATTGGGTTTTCCTTAGCCTAGGGGTTGGTTGGCACTGTTGGCACGTAAAGGAAGGGTTGTCACCTGCTTCCCACCGTTGGCTGAGACACGATCAGGTGGCATCTGCGGGGGAGGGGCTAGAGCCGGTTGAGTTCAGATCTGCCATGCCCGTTTTGCTGGATGTGGTAAGCGCTGAGGCGCCTGTTTGGGCGAGGAGGATGTCGGTTTACCGTGGCAGACTTGGGGCGCTTCGTGTGGAATGGCATGTGAGTGTCTTTGACGGATGAAACGTAGCGGCGGGTGTGTCCGACCATCTTCGCGTCCTGGTTCGGAGGGGATCAAGAAGACGATCCTCAGCTTCATCAATGGAGTACAGGCTACTTTTCAGGGAGTTTCTCTCCACTAGTCTGTTCAAAAGGTTTCTGTAGGGGCTGCTCTGTGTTACAGAGGCAGGTTATCTCTGAGAGGCTGTGCGACCTGAATGGCTTGGTGATATCTGACAGTCTTCATGATGAACTTGATATCTTGACAGGACTGAGGAATCCTGATAATCTATGATTGGTTTCGCTTGTGTTACCCAATGGCACGGCTCTTCCCTCTCAGTGGTACGCAGGATTTCTTCGTTGCGTAAGATGGGATGCGATCCAGACGCAATTGGGCAGCGGATTGCCCAACTAGTCAAACCCCCATTCTCCCACAGCCACGGAACTCTTTTTATATCAGAGATCCTGTTGGAATCTCTGCGTCCCGGCTGGTCATCTCTGTTTCCGGGATTCGGTACACAGACGAACCATCACTGGTCAAGCTCCCGGACAGCTCGCTGGTCATCAGCAAACTCAACCCCTAACCATGTGCATCTACGTTCTTTTGATACCGACGTGTCGCCACAACCCTCTTCTTCTCTGTGACACGTCCTGTCATCTTATCATTCAAGAACTCCAACGTATTAATCAAACGGTCGCCTGGCAGGGCAGCGCTCTCAACGAGATTCCCTTCGACATGCCCGAGCCGTGCCTCCCGCGGCCGGACAACATACAATCGATCTATACCAGCGACTCGTGCCATTCGGCTTGTCAATATGTGCCCTCTTCAATCTTCTTCCCAGGTGTATGCCAGTTTGATGGGGACTAAGCATGCTTGGCTGGGTAGTGGGAGATTGGGAGACAATCGACATCGGTGGCATGACATCAGGGTCACCTGAACAGCACCTTCCATGGAGAGGGATGAGAGAGTGCCAGAGAAATACAACAATGCTTCAACTGGAGCTACAGTCGACTGATATCACTCCTCAATGTGGCGGTATGATTCTCTGGCCCGAAAGCAGTGATGGAGTCAAGATTAGATCAAAAAGGCAGGAGGGCAGATTCAGAAAAAAGTCCAAAAGCTCAGGTCAGGTTTCGAACCTCGACCCTACGAAACCCTCAGAAACACTGAAGTATTTAGGATTTCTACCAAGTTCTTGAACAAAGAAGCAAGGCGTTATACCTCTAGGCCACAAGGCCCTTTGGGCTTGGATGAAAGGGAGGAGACTAAGCCTAGGTATAAACCCTAGGTTATCGGAGGCAGGTGCGACGGCCGGATGTGATGTCGAGTTATCCGGAATACTACACATAGGGTTCAAGTCAAGAATAAACGCAACATAATCTGGACTTTATCGTTAGTGACTGCCTGCGGACTCTGATTCACTTACGTATAGTGATGAACAGCCCTGCGCCGTGTTCAAGCACCTCATCACGGCGCATGGATAGATCTTGTTTCCTTTTCTATATAAGAGGTCATAACAGCCAATCTTTCTCTAAGAATCGGGCACATTATCTCATTTTCGTCAATCCTGTGCCCTTGCCTAATTTTTCAAGGGACTCTCGACGACTTACCGTCATGTCTTCGCGGAAGTCTGGTCCACTGCTGACCGGACCAGTAAAAGCAGTGGTACATATCGACGTCTGGGACTCGATCTTCGAACAGCTTGCTCTCTTAGGCTATCACAAGACTTTGGCTGACTGCGCCCTCCTAAGCAGAGACCATGCACACCTGGCACTCAGACGGCTCTACGGGTTAGTAAACTATCGGGAGCAACCCAGTACAAATGACTGACAAGTTGCAGCCAACAATTCCTCCCATTCACAATTTGGGATTCACCGTCTACGGTGGGGCTGTGGGAAGCGTTAATATTCTCTACAGGCTCCTATCCAGGCGGTCACAGCGCGAGGGCTCTCATGTCCCGTCCATATCTCACCTGGCTTCGCCGTCTAGACACGCACAACTTCCGTTCCGTGTTCAATCTTTTGGAGCGGGAAGAACACCGATTGTTTACGAGGGCCCTGGGTCAAGAATTTCAGGACAGCCGTCCTCGGCAGGGCATATTCGCGACCCTCCCCGCAGTCCAGCTGGTAAACGAACCAAGTGACTGGCATCCAAATATCCTTGCTTCACGCTTCGTTGGGGGTCTCGTCCGGCTGGCCAACGACCTAAACCTACGAGTGATGCTGAAAGAGCTCACAGCGCACAGTTGGAGGGATCTTCTTCCTGACATCCTCTGTTGTCGTCAGTTAGAGAGACTGTCTTTAGACAAGGTCGGCGATCTGGACTCCGCCGCCGCCGATATCATTTCGGGAAACCTCCCAAAGCTAAAGCATCTGACCTTGATCGAAGCTACCAACACGCACACTCGCGATTTGGCGTCCTTCGTTTCTCACCTGAAGCCAGATCAGCTTCACTCGTTCAACTGCCCCCTCAAGCAAGTCCAACTGCCCTTGCTGCGAGCTATCGTCAAGCAGAGAAAGCTCCAGGAGTTGGGGCTGCACTTCCTTTTCCACCCGCCCCTGGAACTGAACATACTCACCGGGCTGACAAACCTTACGTCACTCAAGCTCAGCTTCAACTACTCCCCGAGCGCTGACTCGCAGACACAGTTCAAAGGTTGGGCGACCAAGCATCGCGATATCATCGCAAACTGGCTCGCATCCTGCAAGAGCCTCAAAAGTCTGCACGTCTTCCGGATGCCGCTCCTCATCCCCGCTATCACGGACGCCTTGCAACACCTCCGCCTCGAGAGGCTGCACGTTTTCGGAACCGGCTGCTACGGCGACTTTTATCGCGCACTGAGTTCACAACGCCTAAAGTACCTATTCCTCGCCGAATGCCCCGACAGAGAAACAATCAGCCCATCTCTGTCCCGTGAGGAGCGCGGCTGGCACGTCATGGAGGCCGTCTGCGCCATGCCGTGCCTCCGCGATCTGAGACTACACACCTTCTTCCCGCTGACGTACCAGCAGCTCCGAGAAGTACTCACGTACGTTCCACAGCTCGAGACGCTCTCCTTCGTTCGGCACTCTGGCGAAGACCCGATGTGGACCCTACGCGGGCTGGAGGACTTCAAGCGGCTCACTAGCCTCACGGTCCTAGGCATGACGGTGTTTTCTTCGAGGGACATCCTTCAATGGATCAAGCGGACGGGTTGCCACCTACGGACGGGCGGTTTCTCGCTCAGCTTGCCGTCGCAGAGTAGAGCTGCCTGGTTCGGGGGCGCAGGGATCCCGGCGTGCGTCTTGCGGAGGGAACCAGGGAGGGACGTCTCTACGCAGAAGGCGAAAGAGTTGCTGAGGTTCTTTAGAGTCTGGGTGCGAGGATGGTTGGGCGAGGGCGAAACCTGGCGGGGCAACGACTATGAATTTGACGAGGAGAGGATGTTTGTCACGCTCTGGGGCGACATTAGAGGGCCGAATGAGGCGATCATGGTAGTGAGGGGCACGAGTATCTATCCTCCGTATCCTGGACTTACGGATGATATGGGGATTCGGCTTGCTTGATGCCAAATATCAGTAGTAAGTCAATGGAATCAAATACAATGTGCTCGAGCTGAATAGTGATCACACTGTCGTTCATTTGTAGTTCTAGGCCTGATCTGATGTATCACCGAGTGTGGGTAGCGATATTTTGTCTTTCTGCTCTAGAGCCGTTTGGAGTAGAATACTTTCGACGATGCTCTGGATTGTGTGTTGCAGTTTGCTGGTTAAGGAGGTCAGCCGCTAAAGCCACCTCCTGTTTAGGCATGCTGACGGCCCTGGTGCTTGTCCCTCAGTGGACCCTGTCCCTGCCTAAGATGCCCCGCACCAGCCCGGAACCCAGCAGCCGGGCACTTTACGCGACCAGACGCGCCTTCCCTCCCCTTCAACATACCCATGCAAACGACATTCGTCACAGTCGATCGAATCTCGCATCCGAATTTCCAGCTTCAATGACATCATAACAAGACTTCCTCGCCCTAAGCAGATGCCCCGATGGCCGTCCTCAACTTCACCCTCAGCGAAGACGCCGTCGCCGCCTTCCGCGACGTCCTCACATGTCTGAACAAGTTCAGTGACGAAGTCTCACTGGAGGCCAAGAAGGATCAGGTCTGTCGCCATCTCCTGCAAGGAGGAGATAATGTGTGATGTATGCACATGCTGAGCCCGAAAATAGCTGATCCTCTCGACTCTGAACTCTACAAAGTCGGCCTACGCCAGCTTCGCACTCACCACCTCTCGCTTCTGCTCCCGGTACCAGTTCGAGGGCAGTGCGCAATATCGCGACAAGTTCTACTGCAAGTTGTACATACGCGTAGGCTATCATGTAACTCCTTTGCGGTCTTTCTGTACCAGAGACTCATTCGACACTTTCAGGCCCTGATCTCCATCTTCCGCAGCCGCACCGGTGGCGATCCTAGGCAGGACCGCGAGAGGGAGAGCTCCATCGACCGCTGCGACGTAGCCATCCAGGATGGCCCCGGCGTCAAGAGCCGCTTCATCGTGAGGCTTTTCTTCAGGAACGGCAAGTCCAAGACGTTGATTTACAGTTTCTCAAGGTTCAAGCAGCTGCTGACGGATCACGATAGGTATCACATCTACGCACAAGCTGGCCTTCGAGGTCACGGTGCCGGTCCGCGCGACTTTCAACAAGGCCGAGGCTGTCCATCACTGGAAGATCCCCTCGCGGACCCTGAGACAACTCATGGACCATTTCGGCCCGGGCGTCGACTTCTTGGACGTCAGTTCAGATGGAGAACACGTCAATTTCTCCGTATACACGGAAAAGACGACAAATGGAGACGGTTTGTTAATCTTGACTCTGTTGAGAATACCTGCTGATTCATACTTCTAGAGGTCCTCAAGAAGCCGCTACATACAACAATCGCTGTAGACGTGGAGGAATTCGAAGACATAGAGGTCGAGGAGAAGCTCCACATCGTCATCAGCGTAAAAGACTTTCGAGCCATCATCCTCCATGCCGGCATCGCCGGCACCCACCTGTCCGCCAAGTATTCCACACCCGCACGCCCGATTCAGTTCGCCTATCAGGGAGATGGCATCAACTGCGAGTTCCTGCTCATGACGGTGGGCGAGAGGGGCAACCCCGGCCAGAAGACGAAGAAAGGTAAGGCCAACGGCGTCAGGTCGGTCCCGCGACAGCAGCAGCTCGAGGCCGCTGCTGGGTCTAGAAGACAGAGCGCCGCGCCGTCCGAGCCGCCCGAACAACCCGCCGTGCAAAACATGCCGCCACCCCCACCGGCTGCATCCGTGGCAAGAAGTGGTGCCGCGAGGACGTCCCTGTTCGATTTGCGGCCGTCGCAACGACCGCCTCCCGCAACTATGCGTTCCGAGGGCTTGTTCGTGGATAACGACCAGGAGTGGGAACCCGTCAGGGACGAAGACGAAGATGCGGAGGAGGAGGCCAGACTGGAGTGGGATCATAGCAACCAGCCCGTAAGTTCCGAGTGTCCACCCCTTTGGGCGACTGATATTGACTGTTTGCCCAGAATCAATCGGCCATGCACTTAGGCCGCACCGCTGTCCAAGAGAACGGCGGGTACGAGCCGACACCTGCTAGCAGCGCTGGTTTGGAACCCACACAGCCTCTTTCCGACGTCAGACGCCTGGGACTGTTTTACCGGGAGTAGTGAAGAAATCGAGTGTGTAGCTTTATACCTTGCTGTTTTCGGAGTCGGGTCTGTCAAAGATGGAAGGGACGTGGGACTATTTGCTCAACCGGTGGTGATAGTCACCCAGCTAGTTGCGCAGCCTGCGCCGACACCTGTGATCTTAGAACCAGGTGGAATGAATCTTGATGATGCAATGACATTCCACCGTCCCTTGACGTCGTTGTTCTCGACTTGCGGGCCGCAGTTCCCGTGCTCTCCCCATCCCCAAGCCAGCACGTCGCCCGTATCCGTAAACGCGATGACATGCTCGCTTCCGATGGCGATCTTGGATAGCTTAGGAAGATTCGGCGGCGGGAGCTGTCCGTGGTCATCCCTTCCCAAAGCCAGGAGCTCTCCGTCCTTCTTCAAGACGTAGACGTTGCCCCAGCTTGCGCCAACATCCTGCCACTCGGGCACAGAACCGGGAGCGGATGACTTGATGGTCCATTTGTCGGATCCGAGAACGAGGAGCTTGCCTGAGTCGGGCGCGCCAAACAAGCAGGTAAAGTCTTTACCGCAGACGGCCCTGGCAATCTTGAAATCGACGCCTTCAATCTTCCTCGGCGAGTGGACAACAGCATCCGGGCCGCCGCCTTGTCCCTTCCGCACGTTGCCCCAGGCATAGGCCTCGCCATTGCTTAGAACCACCACAACGTGGCCCATACACGCCGCCAGATCCACGACCTCAGTGCCGGCCGGCGGGAACTCCTTGAAAAGCGTGGCAGACGGGGAGCGGACGAGGAGCTCACCGAGACCCAGCTCACCCTTCAGACCCGCGCCAAAGCTGTAGACCTTCGTGTCCTTTCCGCTGCCATCTTTCTGGACGATGATTGACGCCTCCCACGTCGCGGCAACCAAGGACGTCACCGCAGCGTTGGCCTGCTCATCCTTGCTCAGCTGAACCTTCTGGAAGACGGGCTGTAGGTTCTCTGCTGCCGAGTTCAGACCGCAGGCCCCGCTCGTTGCATCGCCGCTCCAGTACAGCTGACCGGATTCCGTGAGTAGCAGCGTGTGGTTTCCGCCGGCTGCGACCTTGACGACCGGCGAGTCCGGCTCATTGGGGTAGAATATTGCTTGTTTGGGAACGGAGACATCCTCCTTATGGCCGATCCCGAGTTGACCTGAGCCGTTGGACCCGATGGCGAAAAGGACCGACATCCTGGGTTTCTGTTTTCTTGATCCTTCTCGCAATGTGCCGGTCTTTCCAGCAACAGAAGTCGCAAGTGTGTGCTCCCCAACATGGATTTGACGAGGGGTACCAAATTATCTCTCTAGGCAGTATCGTCCCCCACCAGTTTCCTGTATGCATCTAAAGAGCTCAATGGAGGGGCGCTCGGCCAATCATTCCCGCGCTTCCGCCGTCCTCTCCGCAGATCAAAAAGCGGAACAGCAACCGCGTGCAACAAATTTTCTTTCTCCCACATCCAAAGCTTCCCACCTCAGAAGCTCCCGGAAACCTGACAGCTCCGAGCTTGGTCGTGACTCAGCGCCCCGGCTCAGCGAGAGGTGGACCGGCCGCGAAGAAAATTTTCTTCTTTTCTCAGGATGTGAAGGCTTGCCTCGCGCAGACTTTTGCAGTCTTGAACACAGCACACACGCTTCGAATTCTAACACAATAGTAACGCGCGCGCACACACACCGCAGCACCAAACCATGGCGTCTTCCTCTGCTCCAACCCAGCCTCAGGCTGTTCCCGAAGGCATGGAAAACTTCGTGGTCGGCCTGATTGGCATGGGAGACATGGGGAAGATGTATGCGCAGAGGCTCTCTGCCGCTGGATGGAAGTGAGTAATAGTGCACTCCCCAGCTGGGCCTCTGCGCTGTGCGATTCTTCTGGTAAGCTACATCTCTCTATTTTCTCTCGCACACGACTCCCTCTCCCCCTCGGTTATGATGACAAGAGCGCATTTGGCTAGAGTATCGCCCAAGGCCTTCCTGGCAAGCCATTCTGGCCCCGGGTATGGCTGAGGGCTTTCCATGATGATACACCTAGCTACCTTAAACTTTACCTGTCTGAACCTACACTCGATCAACTGCTTCATTTCGCTTGGTCTTTGGAAGCATTGAGCTAACTTTGCTCTCAGGAATCCGCAACAGCTTGCATGCCTTTTGCTATACACCCTTGTGTGACACGTTGTGGAGGAAGACGGAATGAAGGAAAAGACTGACAGCCCGGGTTCGGCAGGATAATGGCGTGCGACCAGGAGGAAAAGTACGAGAGCCTGAAAGAAGAGTTCTCTGGAAATGTATGGGAGCCAGCCTATTCCTGCCAAACGCCAACCCCGCTGAGCAGCTCGTTTTTGAGTAGAACAATATACAAATATGCCGAAATGGCCACTACGTATCCCGCGCTAGCGACTACATCATCTACAGCGTTGAAGCCGCCGCAATTGATCGTGTGATTGCGCAATATGGCCCATGTATGCTTGCTGCCTTCTGCCCGAGGTCCTCCTGCAAGGTCGCAACTGTCTGACCCGGTCCAATAGCAACGAAACTAGGCGCCATCGTGGGCGGCCAGACGTCCTGCAAGGACCCCGAGATCACGGCCTTCGAGCGGCACCTGCCCGCCGACGTCGACATCGTCTCCTGCCACTCCCTCCACGGCCCCAACGTCGACCCGCGCAACCAGCCGCTCGTCATCATCTCCCACCGCGCCTCGGCCGCCTCCGTCGCAAAGGTCGAGGCCGTCCTCTCCCCGCTCGGCTCCAAGCACGTCTACCTCACGGCCCACGAGCACGACCGCATCACCGCCGACACCCAGGCCGTCACGCACGCCGCCTTCCTCTCCATGGGCAAGGCCTGGCACGCAAACACCCAGTTCCCCTGGGAGATGTCCCGCTACGTCGGCGGCGTCGAGAACGTAAAGATCAACATCATGCTCCGCATCTACTCGCAAAAGTGGCACGTCTACGCCGGGCTCGCCATCCTCAACCCCGAGGCCCGCAAGCAGATCTCCCAGTTCGCCCGCTCCGTCACCGACCTCTACAAGCTCATGCTCGAGGGCAACGCCGACGCCCTCCGCGCCCGCGTCCTCGCCGCGAAAGAAAAGGTCTTTGGCCACAACGGCGCCCACAAGTGGGCCGACCGGCCCCTCCTCAACCCGGACCTGCTCGAGCGCTTCTCCCTCGGCCGCAAGGAGGACCAGACGGAGCCGCCGCGCGCCAACAACCACCTGAGCCTGCTGGCCATGGTCGACTGCTGGGCCGAGCTCGGCATCGTGCCCTACGACCATATGATCTGCTCGACGCCGCTCTTCCGGCTGTGGCTCGGCGTCGCCGAGCACCTCTTCCGCAGCCCCGAGGCGCTGGACGACGCGCTGCGCACCGCCGTCGAGGACCACACCTACCGGTCCGACGACCTCGAGTTCACGTTTGCCGCGAGGGGATGGGCCGAGTGCGTTTCGCTGGGGCACTTTGAGACGTGGAAGAACCGGTTCGAGACGACGCAGCAGTTCTTCCAGCCGCGGTTCAAGGATGCAGTAGCCGTCGGCAATGCGATGATGAAGGCTGTTTTGGAGAGCACGAGGGACTGATTATGAATACGAGCATGGCGGGGGACCTTGGCTAGGGTCAAATAGCGTGAGCAGAGGTATGAACGTGAGACTGAGAGTCATCAACTTGAAGCCAACGAACAGAATCCGCATGATGAAGATTATGTTGTGTCTTCCCTGGTGAAACCATGCTAGAAGCTAGCAGTCAGCGGTTCGGCAGCTTCTGTGCATTGGTGCTGCTACTGAAGAGTATCATATAATGAGGCAACGGCAGAGAACCAGAGATGCCAGTATCGGTCTGTTCTCCACAACGAGTAGGATTAGTCTGATTCTACGGGCAAGGAGCTTTTTATGTGTACTACGGAGTATTCGTGGTCGAAAGAATGCAGATGGCTTCTTTGAAGCAGCAGGGGTATCTCGTACAATCCAACGCCAAAGCAACCAAGGCCACATAATCGCCGCCATTTTGCACTTCGCCACCGTCCACGTCCAGAGCTGGTCTCGTCTGGTTAAGACCGTCCCAGCCCAACCATCTTGGCCCTTTGCGTTTTGACCTGGCACATGTACAACACAAGAAGCACCACCATTGGTCTCACACTGGAGACTTACACCTGCGTCAGCAAGTCCGGCACGTGCATCTCGACGCTCTCCTCCAAAACTGCGACTCCGTTGTGGACCTCGAGAGGGCGAGCGGAGAACTTTCCCTCCTCCTTCTCGTACTCTTCCATTTCCGTGACGTCCTCGCCGAGCTGACCACTTGCAGCAGATGGTAAAGTGATGGACGCCGCTGTGCTGTCTTGAATGGACGAATCGCCGTCGACGGATTCTCGGCGTCCCGTGGCTTGGACAGCGAGGTTGGGGGAACCTGGTGATCGAGGTAGGTGGGTATGTGGGATTGGGTACGGAGAGATTGGCCTCGAATCGTGAGCAGCAGTGTTCGAGTTCAGCTGCGAGACAAGGTGACTGGCTAAACGAGTGTCGACCACGTCGTCGAAGCTTGAACGCGAGGAACCAGGAGAAGAGCTGGTAGAGGAAACCATCGACTGCAAATATGTCAGAGCTGCGAATCGAGATTTGACGGGGGCACTCACGGTCGAGGCTGAGCGAAGACCAAGATTGGCGACCAGTCTGGAGTTGCAGATCGGCCGCTGGCGGAAAAGATGAAATCCGAAACCAGTAGCTGCCGTGGCCGGGATGGTGCCGTCTGCGATGCCATCGAGGCTTATGTAGGCTCTATCGGCGCCGCCAGGTCGGCAGTAGGAGCAGATCTTGTACTGGCACTCCTCTTGTGGACTCGGGACCCAGGGGTGTGTGGCACCCTGATCTAAGATGTTCGCCAGGTCGTGCGTGTTGGACTCCCGGACCACGTTCGCAGTCTTTTGGACAGACTCGCGACGCAGTATGTCTCCCAGCTTTTTCAGGTGTCAGCCTCTGAATACTCTTCAACAAGACAAAAGTTGCGTACGTGTTTGCGCTGGTGGTAGATGGTCAGAAGCTGGTCGCTCGTGTAAGTGCCGATGTCTCCCGGGCGAATCTCCTCGAGAAAGCTGGCGGTATTGGCCCGTCTCTCAGGGCCCCGGTGTCTGGGCTGAACAGCGGTGATAAGCTGCTTTCCTAGATCATCGAAGGTGACCTTGTCTCGTCAGCCTCGAGTTGTTTGCATCGATTGGTTGGCGCTTACCTCGTCTCCGCAGGAGATGGAGTCGCGCAGCATCTCCTCACGGTCTTGGGAACATCGATACAACCAGCCAAAGGGGCCGTAGCTGCCACAAGAATCGCATCGGAGAACGTAGCTGTACACACGAACCATTGTGACGTGTGTACAGGTCGCGTACGTTCGCGCCCGCTGGGCGGAGGGTTTCGAGGTCATATCAATGTAGGCGCCAGCCTCAGGCGATCTCGAGGAGATGGCTGGCGGAAAAAGTCGGTAGGAGCGCGTAAGGTGCCTCTAGGTCAGTTGGCCATAAGATGACTCCCAGAAGATCATGAGAATAGAATGGAAAATGAAAATCAAGAAAAATAAACACTAAAAATTATAAGGAAGGTAGTTGTCCTAAGACGGGAGGAAGGCAAAGTGAGAAACGACTGTATTGGGCAGGAGCACTACACTTGCACATTCACTTGAGGCGGGAGCCATGCGAACAGTGCTTTCATTGTGAAAGGCAGGAACATGTCATTTTTCACTATCGCCCTCTTTATCCCTCCACTGAATGTGTATCTCATTCTGCCATCTCTCTGGTGCAGTCAGCCCTGAGATTTCAAAGACCAGAGCCTGGTTGTTTGCCAACCTCGACGAAGCTCCATCCTGGAGGGATGAACGACCAAAAATGTTGAACGCGTCGTCTGAAGGGTAAATTGGATCAGATGGCAAAAGTCTATATTGTGTTGGCTGAGATCTGCTGTCAGGATGCCGATGCAGATGCAGCGGAATTGCCAACTGGCAGAATGGTCCTTTTCAACAGCAGTGTGGATGTTACGGGGATGTTGGAGAGGAGGAGATACTGCAATTAAGCTAAGGTAACTTGCCCGAGACAGAGAGACGTTGATGGCTTGCGCATGTCAGGCTGCTAATGCGCTTGATGGTTTGCAGCGCAACGGACGTTCCCGCCCAGCCCGTTTCTTCCAATGGTTTTACGGTACGTCAGACAAGATGTGACGCATCAGTGCCTTTGTTCTCAGTCAACGGCACCTAGCTGCAAGGCCGGCTTGAGTTGTCATATTGAGACACAACCCTCATGCAACATGCAACCCATCCCACAACTTGGAAAATCCCCCGGCGCAAGGTTATTATTGACGCTGCAAAGAGGCGTTCAGCAATTTCGAGGCGTACCAGGTGGTCGGGTGCTGAGGCAGAAGGCAAAAGCAGGAGTTCAGATGACCTTCGGACGATCCGGCACGGCTGAAAAGCATGAAGCTCGATGATTAAACATCATTTGGGGAAGGCGCCTTCTCAAGGGTCAACCCAGCACAGAACGGGCCTCGGGCTGCCAGACGGGAGCACTGTCAGGTCAGGATGAGCTGGCGTGCGTCTGTTCGCTGCCGCCCATTTTTTAGCCCTCCCCTCTCGCCGTGCCTCGGGCCTTGGGCGGCCGGCAGCCAATCACAGCGCCTCCTTTCCACACCCCTGCAGCTCCGTTCAGCTCTGCCCCGTCATGCAGCATCCCGGTCGGCTGGCGCTGGAGACGAATGAGCTTCTCCCAGCAGCGAGCTCAGGTCCATCAGGTCCAGGTCGGCACCACCCCCATCTCAGCAATCAATCAATCTCCTCGCGGCCCCCCAGCCAGCCAGCCCAGCCCGGCCTGCCTCTACCTGGTTTCCCGTGTCGTACCTTGGCCCAGCGTCGCCGTCCGCCGCAGCACCTGGCCGCACGCCCAAGGACAAGACCAGCAGAGGGCCCCAATTGTGTCAACCTCCTCAACCACCACATCAACAACCCACCCGCCATCCTCTGTGCTGCCGCCCAACCTCCCCTCCCGCGACGGCCAGACGCACACCTTCTGCCATCTCCCCAAGACCATCCAGCATCCGTACGTTGCCCTCCATTTTCGCGCGTTTTCCGCATCGTCGTCAAGTCGCAATTGCCGTCTCCAGTCCGCGAAGCTCCCGCCGCGCAATTCACCGCCCACACACCTTGTCGGTCGGCAGAGCGACGCGGTAAACAAACCAATTGGCCACCCCCGGGCTCTGGAGCCGCAATTCAATTGACGAACACCCCCCCCGGAAAACCCATCGCGAACACACTCGAGACGGGCCCTCTCAGCTAATGCTCCTCCCTCACCGCAGTTTGCTGTCCCCGCGTTTCCCATTTCGATAGCGATACCCCCCGAGCGCCTAGCCCACCATGTCGGTCAAGTTCGAGAAGGAGACGAAGGAGACGCTGCAGAAGGGCGTCGACAAGGTCCAGGAGATCATGCACCCCGAGAAGCCTCTGCCCGGCACCAGCGGCAAGCACCCCATCTCCGAGGCCATCGGCACCGCCATCACCGGCGGCAAGAAGAATGCAGGCTCCAAGGGCTACCTGGCGGTTCGTCTTGCCCTCCCTCCATTCCCGCCCTCCCCGCCGTCCGCATCGCGACGAGGTGCGCATCATCGCGCGCGCCGACAAGGTACTGACGCCCTCCGTTCCAGGCCTACATCAAGCAGCTCGAGGAGAACCCGCTGCGCACCAAGATGCTCACTGCCGGAACCCTCGCCGGCGCCCAGGAGCTGATCGCATCCTTCCTCGCCAAGGACCGCAACAAGCACGGCAACTACTTCACCTCCCGCGTGCCCAAGATGGCCGCCTACGGCGCCATCGTCAGCGCCCCTCTCGGCCACTTCCTCATCTGGGCTCTGCAAAAGACCTTTGCCGGCCGCACCAGCTTGAGGGCCAAGATCCTGCAGATCATCGTCAGCAACCTGATTGTACGTGGTGTGACGTCTCGTGTGTCGCGACCGCTCCGCTAACTCGCTTCCCCTAGATTGCGCCCATCCAGAACTCCGTCTACCTGGTTGCGATGGCCCTGATTGCCGGTGCCAAGACGTACCACCAGGTCCGCGCCACGGTCAAGGTCGGCTTCTGGAAGGTCATGAAGGTCAGCTGGATCACCTCCCCGCTGTGCCTGGCCTTCGCCCAGAAGTTCCTCCCCGACCAACTCTGGGTTCCCTTCTTCAACCTGGTTGCCTTCATCATCGGCACCTACATCAACACCATTACCAAGAAGAAGCGTCTCGCAGCCCTGCGTAAGAAGCACTTTGGTGACGGCCGCTCCCCCTCCATGGGCGGCCGCCCGGAGGACTACCCCGGCCACCCCGGCCCGATGGGTGGCCCCAACCCTCCCTACTAAACGACTATGCTATGGTGAGATGGCCGAAATGATGGTAATAACGCCCAGTTGATGAGATCTGGTAACATCTAATACGAAAACGAATTCGGCCCTTGGGGCGGTTTTCTGGAGTTGAGGGGCGTGGGAGGGCAGTGTGAAAGATACGCGAGCTGGAGGCAGGCGGCTTAAATGTGCTGCATATGACCGCCGAGTATCCTTGTACAATTTGCTTGCTTCGTACGTTGCTGTCATGTTATATGTCCCCTGTTGGTAGATAGGTTCAATGCGCTTGGTTTTTGGTTCCAATGAGGGTATCTATTCTGGTTGCGGACCAGTGAAATCCTGTATCGCGATGCTACCTATGCTATTTGATTTGTGCTTGGATTGTGTCGGCACGACTAGGACGCCTGGGCTTGTTGCGAGGCACCTCATGACTGTACGAACGGCTAAGCTTCTAGTCATTCCGACAAGGCCCGCCTTCAAGGGAGCTTGTGCTCTTTACCTCGACTGGATCGGCGTGCCCTGTTTCTTGGCCGAGGCTCGGCCCGGCTCCCGGCGTGACGTGATATCCGCTGATTTACCGGGAGTGGATATCCGTGATGTTTATCTCATCTCCGCTTGCCCGTCTCAGCTCCCGGCCGGCGCCTCTCCGGTGTCCACCATGAACCCGGGACTCCAGTACTCCCACTCCGGACACTGCTTGTCCACCCACAGCATGCCCTCGCCCAGCAGGTCCTCCAACGCCGTCTGCGCCCGCGCCTTCGGCCAGCGGAGATTGACCATGAGCATGGAGATGCTCACGTAGCCCAGCACCTGGACGGCCTCCAGCACGGCGCTCTGGTCCGTGTTGAGCTCCTTGGGTATACTCCGGATGTAGTCCTTGCTCCCGACCTTGATGACGCTGAACGAGCTGCCCAGCGGCTTCAGCGTGCCGACGGCCCTCAGCACGTCGTCCTCCGTCACCTCGCTCGCGCCCTCCATCCGGCCCGTCATGATGCGCTCGCGCACCTCGCGCACGCCAATCAGCCCGCCGTTCTCGTCGCGCGTCGCGCCGCACACCTCCACCACGCGCACCGCCAGCTCAAAATAAAAGTCGTTAACCGAGCGGCCCAGCAGCTGCGCCCATATCGACGACGAGCCGCCGCCGCCGCTGCCGGACGACGACGAGGACGCGAGCGGGTCGACGCCGATGGCGGTGCACATGCGGGCGAACTGGGCGCGGAAGGACGGGTTCGAGCGGATGTCTTTGGCGTGGGTCTGGGCGAACTGCTGGAGGAGGGAGCGGAAGACGGAGAGCTGCGTCTCGAGGGCCTGCGCGTTGCTGCTCCGCAGGTTGGAGCCGTGGGAGGCGTACTGCGCCGACGTGAGGCGGGAGCGGTCAAAGGCCGCGATGCCGATGCCTTTTCGCGACATGTTTGCGGATGGTCGGGGGGGAGGGGAACGAGTTGTGGAGGAGGGGGAGAAGCTAGCTTGCTATGGCCTGTCTTCTGTTTAGAGGGGCGGAGGTGGTTAATAGAGGGGCGGATATCGTTGGTGGACGCCATCGGTGTTGCTTGGGACCGATGGCAGAGAGGCCACAACCGACCGGTCCCGCTCCGGAGATGGATGACATAAGCGGTCCCTTCCAGTCGCCAGTTTTGGGTCCGGACTGAAATCACGTGCAGACCCCGTCAAAGCCGCGCTAGTGAGGAAGTGGGGCCAGGGCACACAACACAACCGAAAGAGCAAAATTTCCTCAGCCATATCGCCTGTCAATTCCACGATCGTTCGCGAAATTCCTCACAGTCCCCCCTCCATCCCGCAGCAACCATGTCGTCCACCCAGAGCGTGCAGTGCTTCGGCAAGAAGAAGACCGCCACCGCGGTTGCCCAGTGCAAGGTGCGATGCGCCCGTCCCGAGAACCCAGCGAACGCGAAAATTCGAGATCGAACATTGGAAGGCTGACTTGTGTGTGCTGTATATAGGCTGGCAAGGGCCTCGTCAAGGTCAACGGCAAGCCCCTCTCGCTTGTCCAGCCTGAGATCCTCCGCTTCAAGGTACGAATGAGCCCGCACGAATTCATTGCAACCGTTCGACAAGAGGAGGAATTTCGAGGATGCGATTCGGATGCGGAGAGCAAAGCGCTGGGGTGGTGGGAATGAATGGTCTTGGGAAGGAGCACACACAGACGGCGCTTTGCTCTCCACATCCGATCGGCAAGAATTTGGGGGGAAACTTGGGAAGACGACCGAGCATTGCAGACGACACAAAGACGAGGCAACAGCGAAACTAACTCTCTGTCCTCCACAGGTCTACGAGCCCCTCCTCGTCCTCGGCCTCGACAAGTTCGCCAACATCGACATCCGCGTCCGCGTCACCGGTGGTGGTCACACTTCCCAGATCTACGCCATCCGCCAGGCCATCGCCAAGTCCGTCGTCGCCTACTACCAGAAGTTCGTCGACGAGCACTCCAAGAACATGCTCAAGCAGGCCCTCGTCCAGTTCGACCGCACCCTGCTCGTCGCCGACAACCGCCGGTGCGAGCCCAAGAAGTTTGGTGGTGTTGGTGCCCGCTCCAGATTCCAGAAGTCCTACCGTTAAACGGTGTCTCCTCTGCGACGACGGGGATATGGGAATTGGGGAACGTGGGTTTTCCGGTCCAGGTCAGCTTTTGGTGTTTCCCGCGAAAAGAATCTTGGCAGTTATCTGTTTTTTACACGGGAGGAGTCAAACGTGGATCAAAAGAATCTGGGTTTCGTCTAAATCGAAAGGAAAAAAAGATTTGTGGACGTCCAGATGGCTCGACGGGTGGTTACGAAGACAGAGCACGCGCTTCTTCCGGTCTCCCGCCGATGCATTGCATGGCATGCCTCGCGGTATCGCTGCTTGGCTTGGTTTGTAAAGGGTCAGGCAGGCAAATGAAACATTGAAACTTCATGACACGGCGTTTATGGGCTCGAGTTATGCGTGTGCCGTGTTTCTTTTTTCCTTGGTTCGACCCCCAAAAAAGTACGGGCAGGTGTAGGGCAGGGAGAACGAGGCTCCGAACAATGACTTTCAACAACTCTGGTTCCTGGACATGCCCATGCCGACTCGTTTTGATGTCTCTGTTGTTCGCCCATTGATGTCACCGGCGGCAGCCGTGTCATCTAACCCATGGCTTGCACATGTTGGTTCGTGATCGACACTGACGCTCGAGACGAGGACCTTACGCCAGCCCTCCAAAGTTCAACCACAACCATGGCCACCACATCCGCTTTCCCATGCCCGACGGTGCGTTTGGTAACCTCACTTCTCATTGTTATGCATTGAAGTCATTATATCCATGAGTCTATATGAAATGCGCCAGACTGGTACAGAGAGTCTGGGGACCATGTGCAGTCTCGCAAGCCATGTGGGCTTCCGGCTCTAGTCCCAGAGACCCCCGAAACAGACCGTAATAAGGCCCATCAGATCTAAGCTGGGGCTTGCCCGATATCAAAACCGGGAAGAACCAGGTCAAAGCATCTCTCCGTGTGCGGGCGTACGCAAGAAAAACTTGACAGCCCAGCACCAACCCGCACCTGACCCGGTCCTATCAAAGTTTGTCGCCGGCAGGCGAGCGTTGAGTCCGAGTGGGAGAGGGAGAGAGAGAGAGTCCAAAAGACAAAAAAGCAAACGATCTCACACTCCCGACCTTAAGGCACCCCGAGAGCAAAAGACAATGATCAGTGGGAGGCTTGAACTCCCGACCTTGGCATTACTTGATATATCAAGATGATATATTAGTACCACGCTCTAACCAACTGAGCTAACCGACCGAACCGACTTGGGTTGCTGGTTGTTGTTGTGGTGGGCGGCGCGGATGAGCCCTATGATGCCCCACGATGCGATGGGGTTCGCGGAGGATCCATCGGAGATGGTGACCGCGGTGGCGTGTGGCTCTGGGTTCAACCGCTTCAGGAAAGTTCTTTCCGATGACTCTTGCAACTGCTTAAACTCCTGAATGGGAGAGCTTTGTTCGCTGGCTGAAGTCATGTCTGGTGGGAGTCGTGGGTTTTGGTGTTTCGTCGGATTCTGGGGATGGTCAAGGGCCAACGTCTGTCGAGAGCCTGTTGAGCCACGCATGCCGGGTTTATTTTTTCCAAAACACACCATGGACTTACTTAATCGTTATTTATGCAAGAGAAATCTGACCTGCTGCACGACGTGTTCTCTTGTACGGTGGCTTGACCGTCTCTCCGGCTCCAAGCTAGGACGTCTGCGATATGTACAGGTTCTCATAACTGAATCACAAAACCTGTCATCCGGGTATCAATATGAAATGACAAGACACATTCTCAACCGTCAAAACGTATCTCAATCGTATGATGTTTCCCTGCTTGAATGAGGGTCAATAGCATACCAGAGCAATCTACTGGAAGAGTCGAGGCGGTAGCCCGCCATAAGTAATAGACCAAAATGCTGCAACCTTCACTACACGCAGAACAGCCCAATCAAATCAATAGTAGAGTAGACGCGCCTGTTTTCCAGTCTATCATGCGATGATCCTTGGAAACATTCCCGCACCGCGAGAAGAAACCAAAGGCCGGAAAAATATATCAGATGGATGGCACATTGCAAAAGCTCGCGCGCGGAGTCTGAAAACCAAGCAGTCTCCCCGGCCACGGAACCCAAAGAACCCATCTGATATTAGCGGCCTTCGTCTTCTTGTGGTTGAATCCCCGACTAGCTGGCGGGTTTTCACGACCAATGATTCTCCCCGTACACCACCACGTCTTTATTTTTCGATATCTGTTCAACTCTCCTCCCAACAAGGACCAGCCAGCTCTCAGCTCCCAGAACTGCACGCGACTGAGGCTATCTTGCCTGACCAGCCAAGTCTCAGGTTGAAGAAGCCGGTACCAAGCTGTCCAGTTTCCGACCATCCACAAGAGAGGGCGGTGGCATTAGAAATGGTTCGCCAACTATGAAAAACACACGACAAGTCACCTGAAATCAGTGTGCCGTGGTCTGACATTTCACAAAAGTGAGCAGCACCACGCCCCTCCTCACCTCATCAAGAGCTATCCGGGGAACAAGTTTACAGCCCCCCGCGCCCGAGGTCCTCCATCATCATGCTGTGTGCCTCTCAATGGTATATACCTAGTAGAGGTGGACTGTGACTTGCCGAAAGCCAAGTGAAAGACAAGCAGTAAGCAAGCATATGCTCCCTCAAAAAGTCAGCTTCCAGATTAAGATGCTGTCCTCAAAGTCGTGGAAGTAAGCCCAAAAATGTAAGTGTCTCTTTACTTTGCCCCTCTCCTCCCATACTGCTTCTTAATCCATGCTCTCCCGTGTCCATCTCAATCAATGTCTACCGCCCTTGCATCATCCTTACTTGGACAAAGTGAGACAGACAAGATGACAACAAAGGACACAGAATGATGACAACGTCAACAGGTACGGGACCAAAATGAGCGCATTACAACCAACTGCCAGAATACCCAAGACAGCAACCAGAGTGTCACCATGTCCAGCACTCCTATCTGAGCGCATGTTCACCATCATGGGGACTGTGTAGTTTCCCCTATAACATCACTAGAAGGGTCGCTGTGTTGGTTTTGATAATGAGAGCTTAGTAATAGTATCGACTTTATTGTTGTCAGGCAGGCAGAGAGAAAAGGTGGACAGAATGAATGTCCCCAAAACTGCTCCCAAGGTTTGACATGCTAAGGAGATTGGTAAATATTGGACTCTTCTCATGGGAGACCACGCGCATCATGACCTGTCAACAACCATACTTGGGCCCTATGAAGTTGTCATCTCTGATGTTATCAATGGTGTGACATTATTCCCTCATCACGACGCTAAAGGAGTTCACTTTTCAAGCCTACAGTAAGATGATCTGTAAAATTCTGAATGGCTCCCAGGCAGTGTATTCTTCTTCACTCACACTCATTCACACAAAATATATAGGTCAAGGTATGATTGCTATCAAAACATGGGGATGACAGCCTCCCAGTATTACAAAGAGCCATGCGTGCGTGCATCCCTTACACGCCTCAAAGAGCCCCTCCTAACTGAACAAAGCAAGATAAAAGCCACCATCCTGCTTGATCCATGCTGATTCATGCTCGAATACTCGAATGCTTGAATGCCCAACGGACCATAAACTCCAGCTCAAACTTCCCAGCCTTGTGCCCAAAGTGAAATCCATGCCCGCTTAAAAATCCACATGCATCAACGTCGAGTTGCGCGACCTTGGGCGCAGTGTGTCTATAATTGACATCCTTCGAGATGAGAACCGACGCGGCCTCACGCCCACTGGGTCCATTGCTGACAGTGGCTGGCTATTGCCTGCGCACGACTGTGAGTGCCGACGACGTCTCTCCTTTGCTTCCAACCAGCGCCTGACCCCGGAGCCCTAATCCCACGAGACAAGATCCTTCTGCTTTCCGCTCTCGTCCAGCTCAACCACTACAGCTGCAAACTCGCCGCGTTCGTCCTCAGCCTCAAGGTCCTCAAGCTCGAGTTCGACCTCTTCGCCGTCCTCAAGCATCGTCTTGCCCTTGCGGAGGTAGTCGCTCCTGATGTCCCAGCCAAACTTCCAAACCCATGCCTCGAGATCGGAAAAGGCCTGGCCTACGGCGGCCTGCTCAGGTGTGGCGCGCGAGTTGAGCGCCAGCAGTACTTCGTTGAGGCGTCGTTTGTAGACGATGAGGGCCATCCGCAGGTCGCGCGCATACGACGGGCCGTAGTCGAGAACCGAGCCATCCAGGTAGCGCTCGTTGTACACGAGTTGAGCCGTGATGGTCTGCAGCAGCGAGCGGGCGAGCTCCGGGCGCTTGAGGGGCAAGGTGTAGGCCTTCAGGACGAGAGACACAAGCATGTGCCACCACTGTTGGATGCAGGCCTCGTTGCCAAGGTGCATGCCGACAAGGAAGGCAAACTGCAGCTCGCCTACGATGTCGTCGTCGCTGATAGCGGCGGAAATGAGATGGGCGGTCGCATCAACTGCCTGCTCGGTGCGCGCCGAACCGATACTTTCCACAACGTACGTCTTGGCAACCTGGCTGAAGGTAAAGTTGAGCTCGGTGCTCGCCACAACGTTCGGAATTCTCTTCTCAAGCTCAACCTCGGCGGGCAGCATCAATGCGCCCCTGACACGATCTGAGGTGTGGACTGCCCAGTCGCTAGCCTGGCGTGCCGTGATTCTGCTCAGCAAGTTGGCGGAGATGGCGTTGGTGAGCTGCTGCCAGATGTTGGTGCTTCTTGCGAATTCGGGATCCGGGCTGGGGGACTGCGATACGGCGGGCTTGACATTGGCGTTGAGCGCACGGAACTGGTACGGGGCAAGCTTGGGGTAGACGTCGTGGATGTTATCCTTTTGGAAGCGGGCCTCGACCTGACTGGCGGGCTCGCCGACGACTTCGTTGAACTTGTCCCACTGCATGACGTGAATCTTCTCAGAGGCCGTGCTGATGACCC
Organism: Colletotrichum tropicicola; assembly: GCA_025962755.1. Taxonomy (NCBI): domain Eukaryota; kingdom Fungi; phylum Ascomycota; class Sordariomycetes; order Glomerellales; family Glomerellaceae; genus Colletotrichum; species Colletotrichum tropicicola. Next base: position 62,100 of record JAOWMA010000260.1, read on the forward strand.
AGAAGCCGCAGCGGGTAGTGCTCGCTTCGGTTTCCGAAACCCAGAAGAAGTGAGGGCCGGGCGGGATGTCTCTGACGCCGAAGAATTCGCGGGCGGTGAAGGAGACCGAGTCGTAGCCAACGGTGAAGGAGGCGGGCAGGTCCATGATGAGAACGATGTCGCCGCCGCCCAGTGAGTGCTCATGCTGAGGCGACACCGGATCTTCGTGCTGGGTTTCTATGGGGTTCTCATTCTCGATGGGCGCCAGAGGCGGCGGCTCATCGTCGTCGGGGACGGTGACTGGGTTCATGGTAACTTCGTGCGACAGAGGCGTGTCGACAGGCTGGTGGACGTGCAGAGAGCCGAGAGGATGGGCGCCGGTGACGCGGATAGATCTGCAAGATGGAGCCTTGGTGGAGACGGAGGAGTCGGACTTGGGCAGGCCCGAGTTTTTGAAGAGGGTCGGCCGGACGTTGGAGTCGATGGAGACGCCGGAAGTCATTTTTGGAGACGCTGGGAAGGGCCCCGCAGCCGTCCGTAATGAAAGAAAAGAGATGGGGTGACGGCGGAAAAAATATGACGGAGCAGCTGCAGACTAGGCTTGCTGGGTATCAATCGTATCGTGAGAGGGTATATTGCAGAGCGATGCCGTGATGATACTCCGGCCAAAGAGACGATGCGTATGTAGGCGGAGGAGAATCAGGTACTAACCGAGCGTCGTTGAGAAGAATTTTGCGGGCGAGGAAGCCAAGGGAAACAACGAGCGGCGAAAATCAGGACGGTAGTTGCCTGCAATTGCCAGAGCAGCACAAGGCTGAGGCAAGGCTCTCTTGACTTTTTTGTGCCTCTCGTGGAAATAAAGACGGGAAGAGAAAAAGTAGCAGGTGGGAGAAGATTGAGGTAGGTGCAAGGCTGCGAGGTAGGTAAGGTAAGGTGTTTGCAACGGTCAACAAAACCCGTGGCGGGGGCAAATTGGAGCGTCGACGCGACGAACGAACGATGGCGGGGGAGGGGAGTAGGAGGGGCAAAGAAAATCCAAGAGGCAGAAGGAGCGAGAACCAGATCGTGGAATGCGACGCTGCAGCGGCAGCAACCAAGATTTATTCCAGTCCGTCACCCGTCTATCTCAGTGTCCGGAGGGAAGGGGGTGCTCCTTCCCCAATGGAAGAGATGGCAATTTCCCCAGAGGACCAGCGCCTTCCTTCGTTCCAGACCCCCTCGTTTCTGTTTAAGACAGCCGGCAAACAGGCACAGCAGGAGGGCCGCCTCCTCCGCGAGTCTGTGGTCCTCCTGTTCCAGGTTTGACATCGCTGGACTGCAGACTACGTCATAGGTGACCTGCAGGTGAGATGGGCTGCGCGGGACGGGCAGCTGAGTTGCAGTGCTTCGGGCGATGGCGATAGCGATAAGCGAACCTCAGCATCGCGGCATGTCATGGACCGTTCTAGGCGCTCGATAACCTGACAACTAGATGCCGTTCATCGAACAAGAATTCTGCAGTCAAATGAACAAGAATGTAGAACAATGGCAGGACACGATAGTTGAAGAGAAGTTGTCAAAAGTCGCCTTTTCAACCAACCCAAGGTACCTAATCAATTGCCTTAGTTGTGAACGCCAACTCTGGCTGAGGTGTGGTTATTGTCAGCAGTGACCGAAATCAACCAACCGTCCAAGTCGCTCAATCAACCAACTCAAACGGAGAGCACAACCGCCCCCAACCCACAACCACCGTCTCCCAAACGGCAGCCCAAGCAAGCCCCGTCTCCGCACCGCAAGGCGAACAACCTTGACGGTGCGATGGGGGCCAAAAACAAAAAAAAAGACGACTCAAAAAGGTCTCGAGGTACGTGTGAATCAAAGGGCAATAAAGTCGACGCTAAGCAAAACATCGACCGCGGCAAGGGACTCGCTCTCAAGACGAGGCCACCCCGCGGCACCGTCCCATCCATCATCCATCCATCCATCCATCCATTCTTCTCTACCTTAGTCCTTTCCCGATTAGTCTCTCCACAATGCGGCGCGAAGATACCTTGTCCAGGGTAGGTAGGTAGCCAGGTGGGAGAACACGCTGTCAGTGCCTGCAGCGCAGCCTGCACCCCCTGCCTTATTACCTACTACCTACGGCGTACCAACCTGGTACCCGAAAAAGCGTGGCCGGGATCCAAATCATGGCCCCGGGCCGTCTCCGTGGCCCCCAATCCCACGGCCCCATCCAACAAACCACACAAACCCGACTGTCCGGTTGCACTAATACAAAAAAAAAAAAATCAAGACCCGGACTACGGGAACACGGGACGCGCACATCACACATGCACCACACATGCACCACAAGCTTATGCACCACCGCCCGGTACGACAGGTAAGGCACGCAGACCAAGAAAAATAAAACTGGGACTCCCGTCGCAGGAAGGAAGGAAGGGGGGAAAGTCGAATCGACCAACCTTGTACGCGCTCATGACCTTAAAAAAAAACAACCAAGCACCGCACCAAAGCCCGGTCAATGGGAACCAGCGCGCCGAGGTCCCACAGGTTAAACTCCACCGGTCGTATTCCCGTCCGCGTTGCCTTGAGTTGCCGCTACGCGCCTTCAACCCAACTCAACTCTAAACCAACTCACCCGCGCAGCCTTGTAACCGCGCGGGTGAGAGGAAAACTCGCTACGACCACCATCTTTCTCAACTCTCTTGTCCAGTATTTCAACCAATGTGCAAGAAAAGAAAAAAAAAACAAGAGAAGCAGGCCCCGTCTTGTTGTGTCTCACACGTCCCAGCCAACCAACTCGCTCACCGAAACCTCACCGACTTTACTCCGTCAGCTCGTCAGACCAGGCTGGATATTTTTTTTCGCATTCGCTAAACACAAACTCGGCCATCCCAAAGAACCTAAAATCAAAATTCCCCATGAGTGCAGATTGCCTCCCCTGTCCATAGGTCAACCACACCACCAAAGGGAACCACAACCGACACCCGCAAAACTCTCCCGACGCCAAAAAGCATATTCATATCCCGTCAAACATGACATATATCCAAGTCAACCCTGGTAATTTTTTTTTTTTTTTTTGAATGAGCTGAAGGGGGGAAGCCCCCATCTTAATTACACATACCATGCTGACGACATGCACCCATCCGCGCTTGTACAACGAGAGAACCAACGTGCCACTAGTTAAAAAAAAAAAAATTCCCTTGTCCACCGCATCAACCCAAACCCCCTCCCCGACATCCGGTAGCGTGAGTTACACAAGATCCTTTCTTTCCGAACTAAAGGAGAAGGAGGGGACGGGACGGGGGGAGGAATGCGTCGCCGCCCCAGATGCTAAAACAAAAAGTCAAGCAACCCTGTCTCTCTCTCTCTTGTTATGCACGTAAGAACCACGCGCAGGTCTAAACTCGCAACGGAAAGGTGTCACCACCACCACCACCACCACCACCATGATCCATAACCTAACTTTCCCTTGCACAATCAACCCTCTGCGTCATCCCACAAACCAACTGCATCGACACCCCGGTCCGCCAATTCTTCAGCGGCTTCAGCCTTAGCCTCATCTCGCATCTTCACCTTCACACCGTGTTCGTCTCAAATTCCTCTAGGGACTGCGCTCTTGTGTCTCCCTGGCCATAACCAGCCTCCACTTGTTTAGGCGGCGGGAAACGTAGAAACCCGGCCACATCTCGCAGGGAGTATACAAGTGTGGGAAAAAAAAGGTTTATCGTACGGGATGCGTTATTGTTGCCAAAAAAGTCTTTTGCATTTCCTTTTCCGCAACTACCAAAAAATCAATCTCAGCTACCAAACGCAATCTGTCGACGCCCTAAACGTCCATGTATGTAGGTATCTCGGCCACCGCAAAGGTCCGTCCTTGCTAATCCTGTGCTTTCGCCCTCTACCGAGAAAAAGTCCCCGTTTTCCGAAAAATCCTCTTCGCCGTCCGAGAAGAGCACAATCTCCCTCGAGGGACCAAAGTCTGAATAGGAAAAGGTATCGTCTGCAAAGGATGGAGTCGTGGCCAGGAGCCGTTTCTGACTCCAAGAGATGCTGTCCCACCATGTCCCACTGTCGTCCCTATCCGTCTCGCATAGCAGCGAACTCAGAGCTCCTGCTGCTGCAGTGCCCGTCGGAACCATGAAGTCGTTGGGATCGAAATTGGGAACCGAGAAAGCCTCTCCAACATGCGGCCACAATGGCCGACCAAAGCGAGCCTCCACCCGTTTCGTCAAATCATGACCGCCCTCAGCTGTCCTCGTAAATGCAGAAACCACACCGGTCCAAGGAAAGCCGTTGCCCAATGCATCATCTTATGTGTAGAAAAAAGAAGAAAAAAGTCGAGAAAACGTAACACCGACATCGAATCGCGATGCGAATGGCGGAAGCCTCAGACGGGTATGTCGGAGGTGTCAATGAGAATGGTCGCAAGTGACGCGTCGAAACCATGCTGTGCGTGTACTCGATCGAAATGTGAAAATCCCGAAGCCGTAACAAGCCGGATATCGCTTCGTAAACCAGAATTTTGCCGCGCGTCTAATAACCGAAGGAGAGGAAAGTCGTAGTATGGACAGATGCGAATGGCGGCCGTCGTCGTGCGAAAGGGAACCCGATAATGTACAAGCCCTTTCCCCCATCTATCATTACGGTTGGGTCCTTTCCGATGGCAACCCCACGCGAGTCAGCCTGCCTCAGTGGCTAGATGTCTGACCGCCGTTATCTGCCTGTACAGTTAGCCTGCGATTCTCCTCCCCACAAGGGTTGGAAACTTGAACTCACGTGAGTTATACATGCTTTGGTTGGGTTGGCCATAGGGCGACTGAGGCTGATAGTTGGTCGAATACATGTGGGATCCGTTATACTCAGGAAGAGGTTGCTGTGCCACAGCTCCTGCAGACGGGGGCGCTGGGTACTGCGAAGGCTGGTAGCCGATGGGCGGAAGCTGAACCTGACGGCCGCTGGCATACGCAGATGCCGACGACGTTCCATCAGCAGCAGTTTGAGGATCCGCGGAACCATTCTGGGCGGCTGCGGCTGCAGCAGCAGCAGCTTGGCGTTGGCGCTCTTCTTCGGCCTTCCGCTGGGCTTCCTCCTCCTTCTTGCGTTGTTTCCATTCCTTTCGAATCTCCTTAAACTCTGTAATCACGAATGTCAGTCTACCGTCAGAAAATTGGTGTGTTATTTGCCCATAAAAATCGATTGGCGGAGACGGTGCCTGGGTGCTTGAATCTCTGTTGCAATTTGCAAACCCAATCATCTGGCGCACATTCACAATTGGAGTTGCGCCCGTGACAGTGACAAATATGAATCTTTCACTTTGTCTGCAGCCTCCCACAAAGAAAGTCTACCACATACCTTCAGGAGTTCTCTTTTGCCCATGAGACTGCATTGTGACGTGTGCATTGAGATGGTTCAGAGTACCGTAGGCCTTTTCGCAACCGTTCCAGCCGCACTTGTACATGCGCTCGATTTCCTCATAGCGTCGACGGGGTCGCTTGTGCTGCTGGGCACCGGGGATAGGGACGAAAGAGTAAACCTGATGTCCAAACTGTTACGTCAGTACACTGTGTCTCAACCCAAATAATGCCAACTCTGCGCGCGTGCCAGCTTCAGACCCCGCGTTGTAAGCGTGCGGCCATAATGCCTGGAAACCCCCCATCGTGACTGCTTCCCGAGAAAACCCCACATCTTGGTGGGCAATTCTCAGGAAGACTGCCAAAACAAGAGCCCAACCAACATCGCGACTCCGCCTCAACGCACCGGCACATCTCTGCTCTACCAGTTCTTTGCGGAACTTACCTGGTTAGGACGCCCTTGGGGAGGGGCAGAGCTCGGAGTCGGGGGAAAGACGTGACTGGCGGGTGTCAGAGGACCGGCGCTGTGTTGACCGTAGCCGGTCCAGTCGGGACGAGGTTGGGCGTAGGGATGCTGGTAGGAGTGCGACATGTCTCCTGGGGGAGGACCGTAGGGAGAGTGCTGTCCGTACGTGTAGGTAGGACTCGGCGCCGCTATCGACGGATCTATGGGTACATCGTGGTCAGACTTGGCCAGAGGGACCTGATGGTGACGCCCATCTTGCTGGGGCAAAGACGGACTGCTTGCTTGTTGCGCCATGCCTCCGCTGCTACCGTTGTGGGTGCTAGCTGGATGATATGACCGCTGAAGGTGTTCAGGGAAGGATCCTGACCGCGCGGAAGGCGGATAGACGCTGTACTCGGACGTGGGGGTGGCCGAGGTTGAATAATTGCTGGGGCGAACCTCCTGCTGGGTCGCGTATTGCGCAGCAGATGCGTGATCTGCAGAAGAACCTTCAGAACGGGTGTCGCCGCAGTTGCTTGGGTAAGGCGAAGGCAAACCTGACTGCGAGTACTCGGTAGCACTGCGTTCCATAGAGGTGCTGATCGAGGACAGAAGCGAGCTGATGGCAGCGGCTTCTGGGCGGGAACCTCCAAGCTGGGGCGAGCCTGAAGAGAGCAGTGATGCGTGGTTGTCAACGAACTGGTGTTGCGTTGGAACCAAGAACATGCTACAGTTCAGTGGAACGTCTTGGTCGTGAAGAATGGCCGGAGAGTCCTTAGTTCTCGAGCCAGCGGCAGGTTCGCAGGTTCGGTGTGGGAGGCCGTCTCTTTTTTTTCTTTCCGGAGATCAAGAGCGGTGGGTGAATTGGTCCAAGGCGCGACGGGATCTCAAGTAGCGGCGGTTGGCTTGTACTTGAAGAATGGAAGGAAGAATGATGGAAGAATAGTAGTAGGCGAATGATACCGGAGTGAAGTGAGACTTGAGGCGGCGCGACGATGGTGTATAAAGATGGCGGCCAAGGTAGCGCGGGCCACCCAAGGGCTCGGGTTTATGGTTAAATGGGGATGTGATGACAACAAAGTCGCTAGCCACGGCCCTGAGCGAGGATCTCTCAAAGTGGCAAGGATAGCGTTGTCTTTGCCAGATCACGGAAAGGACGCCTCTTCTTTTTTCCCTCTTTCCTGGCTGAGGGGAGGTTGACGGTATGGCCTGGGGAGAGCGACACTAAAATAGTGCGCTAGGTAAGTCAGGCAAAGGATGGGCTGGGCTCTCCGCTTGAGTTCAGGCCGAGCGGTCTAGCGTGATCGGAGATAGGGCAGGGGGGCAAGGCCCACGGGCTGGGTGTGGTGTATGGAACCCGAAGTGGCCTGGGGCCAGAGGCGGCGAAAGTGCCGTAGGTACACGCTCAGCGAGGCGTAGGAGTAGGAAGAAGCTGGCAGTAGGGAGGCCAGGTCGTGTCGAGTGGAGAGCAAGCGGATGGGATGTCGAAATGTTCCTCTTTGCGTATAGCGCAGGGTGTGTCCTGTCTTTGATCGGGATTGGCGTCTGTCTGAATCTGGCCTGGTCTGGGCTGGGACCTGACTTGCGGTATCCGTAGGCGCAAGGTGGACGCGATGGGAGATGGAAGTCCCGAGAAAGCGACTGACTCTTGTCTGATCTGGCGTGCGGATGCAGGAGGACGCAAGATGCAGGTGCAGCGCAGCGCAGACGAAGAGGAGAGGCGAGGACGCAATGCGGTCGGAGGTGAGGTGAAATGCGCGTGAGTGACGGGAACGATGTATGATTTGCGGTACAGCGCAGCGACAGCACAGCACAGCTCAGCAGGGCAGGCCGGGTAGGCTGGGGAGCTGGGCGGGTGGAGGGGGGAGGGTGCTGGATGCTGGTGCGGTAGGGGGCGTGGCGGCGGCCTTGGGTCTTGGGTCTTGCCTGGGTGCTGAGTGTGGTGGGTTGGGGTGGGCGAGTGTGGGTGGGTGGTGTTGGTGGAGGGTGGGCTGGCTCCTTCTTTCCCGACTGTTTTCTTCCTTAATTTTTTTTTTTTTTTTTTTTTGGCTCTCTCCTGGTCTCTTTGGCACCCGACTCGAGTCGAGTCGACAACAGCAATGTAGAACGACGTGGGCGTCGCCGTAGAGGTCCGGTACGTGCTGGAGGAGCAGGTATGTGCGTTGCGTCGTGTCGTGCGCGTGCGTAGCGCGTATCCGTTCGTGCTAGGACGAAGTTGCGCTGGCGGAGGACGGATGTTGCGCGTGAGGTGGACGGCAGCGGGAGAGGGAGAGGCAGGTATCCCGCGCTTGAGTCTTGACGCTCTGTCAAGGACGGCAAGGCAAAGGAAGGGGGGAAGGGGGAGGCTAAGGGAAGGGGGTGAAGGGGGTAAACCCAATGAAGGTTATGACGAGGGGGAGGAGTTCGATCTTAGCGCCGTTCCCGGGAGAAAGACGAATTTAATACTCGGACGCAAGAGGGATAGAGAAAGGGAAATAATGGGGTAAGGCAGGTAATAATGGGAACGCCTGGACACTGGGTCAGCGACGAGGGCTGGATGGATGGCTGATGTGCGGCTGGGTGGAGACGCGCGACGACCGCCTGGGCGGAGGTGAGGGCAAGGGCGAGGGGAGGGGGGAGGGGGGAGGGGCGTGAGGTCTGAAGAGCGGCAGAGGAGGGAGTGAGGATGAGGGTGAGGGTGAGGGTGAGGGTTCGGGGATGGTGAGGGATGGGAATTGGAGGAGGCTTGTCCAAGTGAACGTGAAGCAGAGGGGAGGGAGGAAGGGCAACGCAGCCGCGACGGTTGTTGCTGCCGACTGGAGGTGGTAGTGGTGGTGGTGGTGCGTTGCGTCGTCTGCCTCTGTCCACCTCCGTCTGCGACTGACTGCGAAGAGAAGGGAGTCGCAGTCGGGCCAGGGAACGACGGCACGCGACGAATCTGGCTGTCTGTCTGTCTGCTGAACGGCAGGTGCAGGGCAGCGACGTGCGTGGACAGCTCCGGGGGGAGTGGGAGCAGCAAGCCCGTGATCTTTTTTTTCCCCCTTTCCCTCTATCCCCTTCTCTCCAAGAAGCAGCTGCGAATGGCGGCAACCGAACAAGGTACCTTCCGAAGGAACAGCCCTTCTCACTCTCTCTCTCCGTCAGTCGCTGTGTGCCTGTAGTTGCGCTCTCCTGTCCATGGGCAGGCGCGAAAGACAGGGCGTGTGAAAGCGAGAGGGGGGGAAGGTACGGATACTCGAGGTACGTATCCGAAGATGTGGTAGGTATCCAGGCAAGGTACTTACTTCAGGCGCGGCAGCGGGAGGTGGTCGTCGTTGCCGTAGCCGTCCTCGAGGTGTGAGATGATATGAGAGGTGACGAAGACGTGCAAAAGCGCGCCCTGTGAGGTACGTGTGAAAGAGGGTCGGATGTACCTGAGGCAGAGGCACCAGTCGAGGTACGTACCCGGATCCCGGACAGAAAAGTTTGGGCGGCAGAAGGTGGACCCAATGCAGCCAGGCGGCGGGTACGAATTGACTCCCATGCGTGTGAGACTAGCACAGGGAAGGGCAGGGCAGGCCAGCGGGACGCTTTCTGCTGGGTTCTGGGTTCTGGGTTCTGGCTTCGACTCGGCCGGGGTGTGTTGTGTTCGCTCTCCAGGGGTGTGTTTTTCGTTTTTTTTTTTTTTTTTTTCCAAGTTGTAGAGGGTCTTCCTGGCAGGTGCTGGGTATTCAGCTACGAGGTACTTTGGCTTTGGACAAGACACGCCGTAAGTTCCTTCCATGCCATTCTGCGGTACGTGCCTCGCACGCCTGCCTGAGGTGAGATGTGGCAGTGGGAGCAAAAGGAAGACGCACCCCGTGGCAGGTGGCAGGTGGCACGGCGGCAGGCGCTCTTTCCCTTCCTTTGATCCCTCCTGCCTGGCCTGCTCCGTGCGTGCTCTGGCTGTCGACGACGCTACGGGACTTCATTCCTGCCCCTGCGGAACAATCATGATGACGATGAGTGCTCGAGCAAAAAGACATTTCTTGGCTTGCGACGCCCGGCGCTGGATGCCGGGGCTAGCCAAAAGTACGTGGTGGCTTGACAACGCCATAACGTACCTGTAGACGAGCCAAGGTATCAGACTCAGTCAAGAGTCTTTGAACATTGCACCACGGCGGTTTCGATTTCCATTTCCATCTCCATGTCCTTTTTCCTGGCCACCACTTTCTCGTACATGCCCGAGCCAGTCGGTTTAGATTGGACGAAATGAAATGATTCAATGGATGAATCAGTCAAATGGCCAGCCCAGAACCCAGAAACCAGAACCCCTTCCCAGGAACTCCCACTCGGGTGGGCTTCACCACTTTCGATGAAATGAAGAAATTGGCTGCCGCGTCGCGTGTCAGGTTGATTTTCCCGGCTACTACTGCCACTGCCACTGCCTGGGAATGCCTTTGTCCTGTCTTGGGCTCAGCGGTCCGTCCGGCCTACTACGCCTGTTGTTTTGTTTTCTTGTCAACAATTCTGACATCGAGGGCTCCCGGGATACTCGTAGAAGCTGGGAAATTGGCCATGCTCTCCGTGTCCCGCGCAGGCACTGCCCGTCGACCACACACGAAGAAGTAAAACCGTGATATAATAATGTCATTATTCACCTCGAGTCCATAGGAGAGGAATCATGGCAGGGGGCGTGGGCGATTGAACGGGGCGTGGACTTGGACGTGTCTGACTTGACTCTCACGACCTTTGTCTTGTGAACCTGTTCTTGGAATCGTCAGGCCGAGTCGCCAAGCCTGAACAATGAGGTGAGGCAATGTACCTGGCAGTAATATGGAGAAGAAAACACAGGTCCGTTATTCCCGATGCCCGGCGGCGGCGGACGCCGATGGGAATTGACAGGTATTCAATTCCACTCTTGGAAGCACAAAAGCTTCTTTTTTTCTTCTCTTTGCCCCGTCTCCCCGCCGCCTTTGGACCTGAAGATCGGCATCCCGAGGAGCTGTAGGTACCGCTCGATGCCGGATCCGCCAGCTTGACTCGTGGACAGGGGATGCACGAAACAAAGAAGACTGCGATTACGTGCAATAGCTTGGGCCAGCAATTCCCCTAGTGTACGGATACTGTAAGTCATCGAAGATGTTTCCAGGACTCATCGACGGTGTGGATTGGATCGGTGACTGCACGCGACTGGCCGGGCTGTGTGGATTCTTGCTATTTGAATTTCCCATTCGCAGTCGAAGAATGATGGTTGAGACCGCCCCTCCACTTCTGCCCCTCTCCTCCAAGACCAGGGGCCAAGGAGCAGAGAATGAGAGACTGGCGAGGAACTGTCCACAGACCCTCCATTGGGACCGCGGACTGGGCACGATTCGAGCTGCTCTGGGCTCTGCTATGCTGAGCGCTGGTTATCATGGCAAAAATGTGATGGCAACGTGGTGCGGTTGCGCGAGCAAAAGCCGCATAGCAGGGCAGTCTCGAGCAATACAGCAGAGCAGACAGCAGCTCAATGTTTAGAAACCGAGAAGACGACACGGCGCAAGGAACCCTGTTCCCTGCCGCGCAACCTTTGGCATTTCTGCGGTCGAGATTCCGGCGGTGGGAATCAACAATTGTGGCGGCGAGGGGCGTGAGTGGCCGACGAGGGGCGTGAGTGGCCGACGAGGGACGTGGCAAGCCATCTGACTGGCCGGCACGACATTCGCACGCACACCCAAGACATGTGCCCACGGTTAGACACGACGACATGCCGAACTGGATGCTGCACAACCTTCTGCTGGCTCTGCTGGCCCGCCCCGGATGCGTGGCACTCCCTCAGGACGGCGAATTCCAGGTCTTGGTCTGGTCTTGGCCTTGGTTTTGAGGGATGTCCGGCAGCGCGTGTCATTGCTCCTCCGTACGTACGTCCGTCTGGGTGTACAAAGGGCACGTCGCATGCCGCGATGCACACGACAGGTGGTGTTGTGATGTGTGTATGTACGTGCGTGTTGTACGTATCCTTACACCGAACGTCTCCCGACGCTTTGGGAGGGGTCGATTATGCGTGGCGCCAAGAGGCAAGGGACAAGCACACGGCGCCGCAGCGTCTTGCATAGGAAACCTGGAGTCTGGAGAGGTGGGCGGGTAGGGCCCTCTTGCTGCAAGGCAGGGTAAGGCTCGTCGAGTGAAAAGGAGTTAGAGCCCGATTAGGAGATCGCTGGCCGCGCCGCGGAACGGGAGCGCGGGTTCGAGAGAAGGAAAGGGGAGCACGTAGCGTGTGCCTCGGTACCGAGCGAGGAAGAGAGAGCTGAAGCCTGAAGCCTGAAGCCTGGAGGACGGAGAGGTGAGGTCAGGTCAACCGTCAAGCAAGCAAGGTCCAGGGCCGAATTACCGCGGCCGCGGAGCTGAGGCATGCTGCGACTGCAGGTGGGGCTGTTTTTTTCTTCTTATCCTCTGGGATTTCTGGAGTGGTGAGTGGGTGAGTGGTGTGCCGCGCAGGTGGCTGGATTGGGGTTCCCTGACAATGGGTTCAATGGGAGTTGCCGCTGATCGTGACCTGCTTGTGGTACGGACACCGAGAACTGCTTACGGCGAAGCAAAATTGTCGATGGGTATCCGTAGGCGGTGTGGAACTGCACTGTGAGCTGAATGTGAGGAGTACATAGTAAGCTTCGCATCCACTTTGGCCTGCATCTGATGGAAGAAACAGAGAACTGGAGATGGAAGCCCAGAGAGAAGCAGCCAGGTGGGTGCGAAAGTCGAATCTGGTATGTGTTGCGGCAGGTGAGGAGCTTGGGAAAGTGGCCCAGCGGCGGCCCAGAGTGGGTATTTCGTAGGGAAGGCGCACCTACCCGGAATGTACCTGCACTGTGTGCAAGCTGGTACTCAGTAGAGGGAAGGCAGGAGTCCCGGGGTCTGTTGGAAGGCACTAAGGTAGGTAGACCGGGGGGACGCGAGCTGCGAGCCCTTGTGCTTGCTATTCGAGGCCCTTGTCCAATCATGGCCTCTGCTGGGATAATGGAGTGGGGACCGAAAGCCCAGGCCCCAGAGAACAGAGATCTGCGCCTTTTTTCGCGCTAGCCTGATGAATGATGAGGTGGGATGTCTGTGGTCAGGCCCACTTCTCCCTCTCTCTGTTTTTCACTGCGTCGGCGAACCAGGTCCAGCAATGCAAGGTGAAGACTGATGCTTCCCTGCACCTTGCCTCGCCTTGGCTTCGAGTCTTGGGAGGGGGGTTGATGTGCCGATTCTTCCATCCATTACTGACCACTCAGAGCGAAGCCCCTCGTCGATCGTCGAGATGCTCGGTTGCCGTTGCATTGGTAGTTGCAGCGCAGCATCGAGCCCCCAAGCCCCCAAGCTCCATCAATCCCACCAGCCAGCTTTCACCAGTTGCTCTGCGTTGCACGACCAAGCTGCCTGCAAGGCCTGCAACGACGACCCTCGATGTTCGAGGACAAGAGGCGCCGATTCTATCTGAGTCCTGGGTTGCAGATACAAGCATGTCTGCATGAGGCACCTTGCGTCTGGATCGCAATCCACCCTCACATGCGCTGACCAGCCGTCATCGCGAAAGCCGGAGCCGTCTCGGCGCGGCAGACAGCCAGCGTCGTCGCCATTGGAGGCATGGGCCCATGGAACAGCCGCGTGCCTGGAAACCCCGTCTCTCCCGTGTCCTCTTCCGAAGACAGCCACAGCAGCAACGGGAGACAAGAGACAAAGAAGCAAAGGCCTCCGCCTTTCATGGTGCGGCCCAAGGGGGGATTTCAGCGAAGAGGGACTTGCCGTGTGGTGCCCGCGATCGAAGTGTGAAATTTTGTGTGATTAATCCAATTGAGCTGACAAACTACCATCTAACGCCCCCTACCCCCTACCCCCTACCCCCTACCCCTACCCCCCTCCGCCCATCTCAACCTCTAGCTTTATTAATAATACTATATATCTCCTTCTAAAAGTCTTTATAGTTATTAATCTACTTAATT